>JAPYZI010000479.1:0-51156 GCA_030523105.1 Ophioninae sp. A BG-2022a
TTTTTTTTCGGTCAAACTACAAACAAATTTTTTTTCACTACAATCAACTACATACCCAACTCTTTAGTAATGCGTTAAAAAAAATTCGATTTTCTTAATTAGGGTGCCAGCTTCACATAGGTCATTCAACACTCAACATTTGGGTAATACGTGCAGATCTTTGGAACGGAAATATTAATCGTTTGCGATTAGATAAGAACTATGTAACAAGCGGAAAATGTCAACAAAACTGTCGAGATTACATCTGTTTCATAAGAAATCTAAGCTACCGCACATTTAAAACAGATATTATCGATCGAAACGATTAATTTTTGGCTTTGCTGATCGACACACAGCCAAGAGACACGTGTCCACTTGCGTTGAACAAACGACGTTCATAACGTTTCTCGGGAACAGCTTTAGGAAATGGCGTTTGGTAAGACCACTTGAGTCGAGCCGATTGCTATTCTAGTACTTCATATTTCATAATAACAATTGAACACGTTTATTACCAACACTTCTCGAATAATTACTTTCTTATGATGAATATCAATATGCTTAATTTAATTTAATTTTCCTATTTGCAAATTAACAAAATTATAGATATATTGTTGACCAATTAATCCGCTAGTACTGCCTTAAGTAAGCAAACGGTCACCTTAGAATTGTCATCCTGTGTAGAAACCCGGAAAAGACGGAGGAAACGCCAGCCAGTCGGGTTCTCGAATAGATTTATCGTTCTTTGCCGATTTAACCGCAAGGTATATCCATTATACAGGTAACAAGCGTAGTGTAATTGTTCCTCGTGCTGTGGGGTTGTCCCTCGCCCTGTCTCTACTTTTTCCGGTCCACGGAGCGGAAATAGTCTCTTTCTTTTCGTCCTATGTAGCCTCTAGCCCGTTAACCCACCCCCGCCCACGCTCCTCACTGGATCGGTCACCCAACCTCTTTCTCTTTCTCTCTCTCCCTCCCTCTCTGTCTCAACCGGCGATACGGATAACGACTCGAGACTTCGCCGTCGGTCATCTTTACCGTGCGCGACGACGTCAATGAGAAACGCTGTCAAGATTTCTGTCATTAAGAGAGTTAACACGCGACGTCCAGCTGACTCCTACACCTCGTCGTTTTTTTCAAAAGAATTCTTTTTTCGTTTAACAAAAAAAAAAACAGATTAAATCGCTTTTCAAAACTTTTCGAACGAAAAAAAATTGTTTAGCAGTTTGACAGTATACTTTTATGTGCTTAACCAAAACATTTTTTTTATGGATTTGACACTGAAAGTTCGTATTTGGGAACAAAACTTTCAACACGATTAAAAAAAAGATTTTTTCAAATCGACTTTAATAACAATAATAATGATGATTATGACGATTCTAGTACGCGATGTTCCGGTTTCTCGCGGTGCTTCGCACTCGCGAGCCCACCTCTTCACTCTCTGTTTGGCGCAGCACCGGCGGACCATGTCGCGCCGTATCTACTTCCCTCTTTTCCCGATTCGAATCACAACACGCGACTCCTTCGTTATTTCCACCCTGATACATTCTCCATGCCGAGAAATATTAACACGGTTTTGTGACAATTTTATTATACCGTTTTATTTGCCATCCTTTTTTCCAATAATTCCTTTATGTATTTTTATCATCCTTCTTTTTTTAGACACACTAAACTAGCCATTAGGAAGGTAGATAAATACGTGTGCGATGTTGGATAGAGCTGGCAACAGTATTAATGTGGTGTGATTGATCCTGTATTCAAGTAGATATATGGGCCATTCCATGGCGATTCGACCTGGGTTGGACACGTGACTTCTCAGATTTGACCCGCGATTTTTTATGTTATTGTACTATGTCTGAAAGGTACTCGAGCATTTTTTCAGATTTTTTCGTAACGATTTGGTTTCACAATATTTTTTATTAAAAAAAATAATGAATACTCAAATTTCAAAATCGGACGGAAATCACAAAAATCCTGTGTCACATATCAAACACTGTGAGCATTTAAACAAAGTGAGCGCGCATTTCGTTTAGCGTACAATGCGTTTTCTTTGCGAAAAGAATGAAAAAAATATATATAATCAATAGCCCACCCAGTCATTAAAGAGGAAAAAAATTACACGAGATAATGTAGAATTGACCAGAATTCGTTCAGATTGAAAAATGATTTGGTCAGATTGAAATCTGACCAGATCAGATGCAGAAAAAATCTTGGGCCAAAATTCTGAAAAAAATCTGAAAAAAATCTGGTAAATTCTACACGATGTCATGTAATGTTTTTCTTCTTTAACGACTGGGTGAGCTATTGATTTTATTATTATTTTTTTTAATTCTTCGTTGCGAAAAAAGCGCATTGTATGCCAAACGAAACGCGCGCCCACTTTTTTTAAATGCTCAGAGTGTTTGATATGTGACACAGGATTTTTGTGATCTTTTTCCGAATTTTAAATTTGGGCGTTAATTTTTTCGTCAATTAATTTTGCGTCGAATCGGAGAGGTGACGGGTCAGACTCAGGTCGAATCGGCATGGAATGCCCCCCCCCCCCATATATATTATTAAAAAACGGCAAAATTATATATATATATATATATATATATAATTTTGCCCTTTATTTTACTTTCCTGGTCGCGAGGTCGATGGTGCCTTCGTATCCTCACCGTTGATGGCCATGGTCTATATAAAATACGTCGCCACGACGACGGCCTAGATTTGTTGGCGGCGGGGGTCAGAAGAGTGGCAGCGGGAGGTAGGGGGGGGGGGGGGGGTTCGCGCAAGAGCAACGCGAATCCTTGGACGATGATGCAAAGGGGATTCGGGGGCGTGTAGAGCGCGAAACACGCGAGTCAAACACGGAGAGCGTGTTCGCGAACAATTTCCGCATACGCGTCACTCGCACGGGCAATTTATCTACGCGGAAATATCGCCAATGACGACAACGATGCGCTTAATGCATGGGAAGGGATTCTTCTCTCTCTCTCTCTCTCCCTCTCTCTCTTTTTTTAGACCGCGCTCCATTTTGCGAAAGATTTATGCGGAAACGTAAAGGGCCAAGGGACGAATCGATTTCTGTTTTTATTTTTTCGGGCTTCAAGTTTAGTGGGATAACGATTCAGGAATTAAGAATTCTGGGTACTATTCTGCTATAATTACTATAAGTTTCGTTATCGTGTTATCATAATCGTTTTTATTATTGTTATTATTACCATTTTCAATGTTATCATTGTTATCGTCAATATTATCAATGTTATCATTGTTATCGTCAGTATTATCAATGTTATCATTGTTATCATTACGAATATCAATGTTATCATTGCCGTCATCAATTACATCAATATGATCATTGTTATAATAGCCAAAACCATGGTTATCATTAATATCATGATCGGTATCATCACTGTTATTATCAATAATACAGTTTTATTATTAGTATCAGTATTATTGTCGTTCATTAATCTAAGATGATAATGATAATGGTAGATGTGATTGTGCCCTAGTAAAAAAACTTTCCAACAATTTAAGAAAAACAAAATTTTCAACAAAATAAAGATATACAGATTTAACGAAACAATAACTAAATGATAATGTAACAAAAACACTAAAAAACGCAATAATGGTTAAAAATGTTCAATCTTACCGCAAGACATGACAAACGATGGACAACATATAACTTAAAATGAATTTAGAAATAAACTGAAAATAAAAACGAGAGATGTTCACACTTATTGATATAAACTTCTTTTCCTGACGTAATTATTACGAGATTATTATTATTATTATCATCATTATTTTTCCAATTATTACAGTTATCCTCTCTATAATTGTTGTAAACTGCTACCGAGATATATTTCCGGAAATAGCTGAAAGACCAGAGATATCGACGAAGGTGCAAAAATGTTGCGCAAACAATTTGCCATTCTGTCGTAATCTTTTTCTGTGTTTGAACGATTTTTATTTTTTGTTCATTTTTTTTTTCCTTTTTTGTCTTGCCGTTTGTCGAGAGCGTCGCGATAACGTTATCGTTATTATGTATACAAAGGTGACGGATGTGATATCGGAACGCGTCATCTTCGGTGAAGCGGTTGAAGATCGATCGCGAATGTACACTCGAATCATTGTAGCCTCTCAAGTAACGTGTGTAACCGGTAAAGGCGACTATCATTGTAACACACGTGTAAGTGCCAGAGAGAGGGAGAGAGCGAAAGAGAGAGAGACGAATGTTTCGCTCTAATCTACCGGAGACGGATATGAACGTAGCTTGAGGTTTTCTTTCACGTGCATATCGAATGTGCATGCACGTTCGAGATAATAGAAAAAAGTGAATGCGAACGTACCACCTTGGCGATAGAAAAAAAAAATCAGAAGTCGGAGACGAGCGATTATAGGGGCGACGACGATGCGTCAGCGACCGGGAAAGCCACTCCTGCAATCGCGAACAAAAGGTGCGAAAAATTCATTTCTTTTTTTCATATTTTTGCATCCAACAACCAGATACTAGAAATCCGAAGGTATTTCAAATCAGCAGTATTTAGGGCAACATAAAATTAAAAAAAAAAAAAATTAATTGTTAGGTAAAGAACATTGTAAAATCAAAAATTAAACGGAAGAAGATTTGTGGAAGAGAAAGAAAGAATGATAACACAAATTCAAATAATAAATACAGAATTTATCAATATATACGAATAAGAAAGAAATATTCTGTATTTATTAATAAATACAGAATATCTCTTTCTTATTCGAAGGATACTTCGATGTTTAAATTTTGATTGTAAAGATTTTGTCAACTTCGACAAATTTACCCTTTTTTTTGATTTTTTCAATTTATCAATAAAAAACAAGATCAAATTGCAAATGCAGGTGTCAAATGAAAAATGTGAAATAATTTGAGTATCGAATGGAAAAAGTATTAATTATTATTAAGTATATTATTATTATTGATATTATTATTCATCGTCCCTACATATTTTATATATTTGTACAATTATTATTATCATTATTATTTTCGTTATTTTTTTGAAATCGTTACACGATTTTTTATCCCAATTATTATTGTAATCATTATTTTTATTTATGTTAATATTGGAACGCCCACAAAAAATAACCCACTTTTTGTTTGAGTAACGTACAGTACTTCTAGCGACTACGTAAACATATGCAACAAAACCCACCAAGTGTATTACGCTGTGACGTTGAAAAGATGAAAAAAAAACAAACACACAAAAAATATAAAGGTCTCACAATCGACGGTCAAATGCTTTCGTACACTTATGGAGATTAGTCGCGCCCATCTACATCCAATGCTCACGTTATAAGCATATACATATATATACATATATATATATATATATATATATATATATATATATATGTGTGTGTGCACAGTGTACACGTAAATTCTAATAATAAAGAATAGCGAGGATAATAGCGATGATGATACTCTCTCGGGGACACGATACTCCGCGGCGTACTCGATTTTTATTTTTCAGGTTTCTTTTTTTGTAAATCTTAGATGGGAAAAAAAGTATGCACAACGTTAAGTCCACAAAGTAAAAGTGCCTCTATTTAAGGGATGAGGCTACAAAGTAAAAAAAAAATTGAACAGTAGTTTCGCTTTGACCGACACTTTTCGACGGAATATTTTATCCCTCTTAATTGCAAACAATTAATAATTATTAAAGATAATTCCTTTTCCCCCAAATGAAAAAGTTAAAAAATCAACACTCGTTTTTTTTGTTGGATTATTCATCATGAAAAAAGATTTCGAAAAACTGATTTTTAAATTATCGAAGTATCGCAGCCCCTGAACTCTCGAATGAAATATCTAAAATTAACGAAGCTTATTCATTAATAAGAATAGTTTTGAAATTTTAAGAAAAGTCAAAAAGGAAGAAGTGCATGCAATGAAACAATCTCGTTGAAAATATTACTGTTTATACAAAAGAATAAAAGGATATAAATATTTTTTTTTCACATTTGTTTCGATGAAAATGTTCAAATTAATGAAGAAACAATCATTTTTTTTTAATTGGTAAAAAAGTTTCGTTGGAAACAAAAAAAAAGATTTTTATTGATCTTAGGAAATGTGAAAATCAATCAACTTTTTTTTATCCCTTAATTTTTTCCGTTAGTGTAATACAAGTATATCAGCGTATGTTTACAAAATGTAATTTGAAGAACTTCAGTTTTATTTAACTATTTTTTAAAAAGCTTTCGTTATTATCAACTAATTTTAATACGAATAATAAAGACGATGGATTAAAAAAATACAATTATCCACGAATTGTGAGAAATACAATGTATAATAAAAATGATAAAATATTGCCCATTATTGTTATTCTTTCTTATAGAATTTTTGTTACTTTATTATTCTAAGCGAAATTAATTAAATATTTAAAAAATTCAGTGAAACGACATTTTCTTTCATCCAACCGACTTAGTTAACAAAAATAAGCGCAAAATAGTTTAACACCCGAGCAAATAATATTGTTCCAAGCGAGTTATCGCTACAAAAAAAATATACATATATATTTATATCACAGATATAATCAAGAACTGATAACAGCGTTACGTAAAGATACTACGTAAATCCGCCATGTGCAAGTATACCAGAGAAATCCTCGAGCAACGACTCCTCGTTGCAGGGTATGCACGAGATACCGACCGCAAAAAGTAAATTGTATAACAATATCGCCCGTTATACAACGAAAGTGACAGAGACGTCAGACAAACAACAACAAAAAAAACTCCTGGGACACCACCTGCAAATCTCAGTACTGATGTACTCACACTCATGCGAAAACTACGCATGAGTGTGAGTACATCAAGGAAGTAATGGAGGAAAAAAGAAGACAGGATTGGGGGAGGAGGGGGCATAATATCGCATGCTGTACATCCGCAGAAGAGTCAACGAACGCGGAACAAAATGCACATACACGTAGCGAACTGTACGGATCCTCTCAAATGGTTATCCCCCACCCCCTCCCGCTTCGAAATCCCCGTGCCTCTGCCCCTTAAATCTCACTACATCTCTTACAGTCCGAAGAGAGAAAAAAATGGAGATTGTCGAGTGGCACGAGTCGTGCATGCACTCGTGACAGGTAGAAAGAAAGAGGAGCATTGGGTAGTCAAGAGAGGTGAAGAGTGAGGGAGATTGGTGGGCTTTGGGCTGGAGGGGGAAAGATTTTGCGACAGAGTTATGGTACCCATTATATGAACCGGGACGAGGCGTACACAGTATCGAAGTTTTCCGTCCTCGAGGGTATAATAATAATAATAATCTGCAGGTATATATCTCGGTGTGTGTTACACCGGGATGCACGTGTGCGAGAGGTTAAGATAGTCGTGACTCGCAATGTCGGAAACGGAACGTGGGAGGTACCACGAGGGAGGTTAAGTTTCTGACTTGGGTTGGGTTTACGGTGGAACTCGGTTGCTGATGTAACGGTGGAGCTTCGTTTACAAGGAGGACTGTGTGTGTGTGTGTGTGACCAGGAGGGATGGGGAGGGGCTACGGGCAGGGGGAAAGTATCTCGTCTCTAATGGAAGGGTTGGGGGAGGTTCTTCGGGTGTGGTTGACACGACTGGATAGGTGGAGAAAAAACCTTGCAGGGTTATCCACAAATGGTTGATTCTTGAACCAGTTCGAATTCGGTGAGGTGATCAGTATGAAAATGGAACAACAATCGGTATGGATATCAATATGAAAAACGGTACAACATTCGGTATAGAAATGTGTATGACGATGATTACAATGATCGGTATAGAAATCGGTAGAAAAATTGTTACGGAAATCGATATAAAAATCGTTGCGAAAATCGTTATGAAGATCGTTATGAAAATCGTTATAGAGATCGGCAAAAAAAACAAAATGAAAATCGGTACAGAAATCGGTATGAATATTGGTATGGGAATCGTGATGAAGATCAGTAAAAAAAAAGGTTAAAAAATCGAAATGGAAATAAGTACACTGTAAAAAAATATCTGTATGAAAATTAATGCACTTGAATAGGAAGTTCGTATGCGGATACCGCTTATGAAACTTCAGATACGATTTAGAAAATCCAAAACAGGTCATTTTTTAAATTAAAGTGTAGCTCCGTAATATGAGCATACTTGTGCGTTTGAAAAATAATGCACATGTCAAAAAATTGCACTTTAAAAAATTTACGTCACACACGTACCAAGTGAATTCTTATTTTGTAATTCACTGACCACTCTCATTTTAATGTATTATTATTGTTCCTTCCTAGACCACCCCCCCCCCCCTTTCGGGTTTTTACGGCCCCTCTTCTCTTTATTAATATTTTCTTTATCCTCTGTTCCTTTCTGTTTTTCCTGTTTCCTCCTGTTTCGCCTACCTTGCGGCCATAACCGACTTTCTCCCTCTGTACCGTGTTCACCATGCTATTTCTGGCACGAACATAGGGAAACTGCGGTAACCTATTGCCGGTACAGCCGGTCCCGAGTTCACCTCCCGGTTGCGGAATGAATTTTATCGAAAAACTTCGAAGAAAAAATCTCGGCCGCTACCGGAGTTTGAACGCGGGACCTCCCGATCCGCCGGTCGGCCAACGGGTCAGTTTTCATTTTAAGTGATATCCTTAATACCGGGATTCAATCCTAACTACCCCATATTCAACTATGACCCAACGCTCGCAAGCTAACCATTTCGCTATTGATTAATTGCGACTTTCTTATGCAGAGAAGGAACCGTCTGCGCATTGCACGCAGAGAAAAATTCGTAGAGGATAAATTTCACTATACTTAATATATATACAATATACCTCACGCGTATGAAGTAATTCAAGGCACGAGAAAGGCAATACATTTTCCATGAATTTACAAATTTTTCGTGGAAATTCCACGTTGCAGGTATTAAATTTTTTTAGGGGGACCAGAGAGTAATGTCGTTTCTGCGCATATCGATATAACGTAAGAAAGCATCATTACTTTTCTGTCCGTTAGAATTTCATGTTTCTGTTTTAAATTTACGGTACAAGTATCTTAAATTCAATTTAATTTACTGAGTTCGTAAAATCCAATTCTTTTCTGCCTTAAATGGAGCGAAGTGTAATATAATTTTCATATTGTATCATGTGATTTTGATCAGCATTCACGAATTTTTTTCTTAACTCCAGTTTCACACTTTCAAATAAATCCGTTGTGATCATGCATTGTACGTATCGTAAAATTCAGTTTCACATACATTATATTTTTCAAGCAGCTATAAAGAAATTTTAAACTCGTTTTGTACTTTCAATGCACCGTTTTTATAGTTGATTTATTATACAACTAAAATAATTTTCATATGAAGACACGGGTTAATACAATTACCCACACATTTACAAACTTGTCTTTGAAATTCCATGTTGCATTTATTTAATTCTATATCCACGTTAGAATTTTATGTTACTGTTTTACATTTACGGTACAAGTGTTTGAAATTTAATTTCATTTACTGAGTTCGTAAAATTCAATTCTTTTGTGTCTTAAATGTACTATAAATTTCATATCTTTTTTTACAGTGTATAAAGATGGGTACCAAAATCGATACGAAAACGTGTACAAAATGCACGAATCTATATAAAGATCGGTAGGAAAATGCATCCACACCTGTAATTCTTTCATTTTTTCAATAAGAAGGATTTTCCCATTCGCTATCAGTCAGGTCTGTGTTTCCACTGATGATCCCTCTGAGGATCTGAAAGTCGATACACCTTTGGACGCCCGCGAGAGCACGTGTGGGAGAATTTTTCTCGCTGGGCTCCTATCGGAGCCAGTGCGAAATACTCGAATTTGCGGCAGCTTTGTATCGGTCTCTTTCTCTCTATCCTCGCGTTCGTCATCGCCGTGAAATTAATAATGGCGAAACGGGTCTTTCTTCGAAACAGCATCGACGAGCGTTGCCGGAACGGAGGATGGCAAATTCGTGATGGGAATTAGCGATTGATAAATGGGAATTACGTTGCAGGAGGGCTCGCGATTATCGTCGAGCGTAGGTGGCCCTCAACGGACACCAGATAATTTTCGTATTATAGCGTGTACGTAGAGCGTAACTCGTACATACGAGAGGAAAGCCCCCGTGGCTTTGTTCGTGTGACGCGGTTTCACGCGAGTGTGTTCCATATCGATCGCACCGAACAACGGTTACTCTCCTAACAGCCGGAGCTTTGAGCGGTGGATCGCGCTCGGGCGCGCACGACAACAAGTGGGCGACCGAACAAATCCCAAAGTCAAGCTCGATCGCGTTTACTTATGCATGCGCACACGTGGAGACACTTTTAAACATCATTATTGATATCAACCCGACGTGTGTGTATACTGGCCCTTTGAAGGAATAGTCAAAATTTGAAACTGTAATTTCTCTTCTATGTTTTTCATTTTGTTCAATTTTGATTAACAACGGTTTTAAACTTTTGAGTTTGGTAGCTGTTGGGCCATGTAGTAGACACTTCAATAACCCGGAACTTTTTTAGATTTTTTGGAATCCTAGCAATTTTTGTAAACACGACTGTTCCCTAAAAGACCCATACACTGTGCACTCGAAAATATAGTGTACACACGCCGGGTTAAGGATAACAGCCCGTATGGAAATATTGCAATGAAATGTAACAAAAACCATTTCAATCATAAATTATCTTTTTCATTTATTATTATATTTAAATGATGTTCTTATTATTTAATTTATATGTAATTTTATATGTATTTAAAATTACATTATATTTAATTTTATATATATACACACATTTGATTATAATTTATTTTAATTCAATAAATTATTTTCTCTTTCTATTTGGATGAAATAAATATTATTGTATAGTGAAAATGTTTCTTCCAGTTGAACAAAAAATGCGATCGTGTTGTAACAAAACCTTTATTTGGATTTAAATATAAAAGAACCGGGTTTAATATTAATATAAACCACACAATGTTGTTATTTATGCAAGTGGGACAAATAATATATTTGCGGGTAACGCTGAGGTGGTGGGACGTATGTGCGTGCGGATTGGTGTATCGAGACCACCAGGGCGCGATCACACAATCCGTACGTTTATTCGTGTGCGTACGTACGAGGGCCTCGTGCCGAACTTAGCGCGCGGTATTACCGCTATAGCCGCGCACCACCGAGCTGCCCTACCAACGACGCGATCGTTTAATTCGCGGCACGCACCGCGAGGAGCGTACACCACACGATCGAATAAAGTAACGAGGCCCGATTTCACGAGCGCGGCCTGCGCGCTTTTGCGTCACGTTTTTAAACAGCGCCCAAGCTCAAGTGACCACTTAAACTCTCCTATCGAATATATAACGCACGTAACTATCACCGACGCGTCGCTCGCCAATGAGGCGCGAAGGGCTTAACCCAAATATTAAAAAAAAACATCATAATAATTAAATGGAACGAAGAAAATATTAATTAAGTTTTTTTATTGGTAAACGACCCAATTCTACGACTCGTAGGGATTTTGCCAATAGTGATTGAATTTTTTGTGGGATTCTTCAAACTCGCGCGCCCAATTTGTGGTTTTGGATAAATAACGTATTTTACATTCATTTATTTTTGTACACGCGAACTTGTATGATTTATTTATTTATTTTTCATATGTCTTGCAATTAGCTGTGACATGGCCCAACTTACAGCTATCTTTACACGTTTTTTCCTTTTTTCTATACGTTCACTTTGTGTAACTAATATATATTATGTGTAATATATAATAATAAAATATAATAAAATAATAAACTATATAAAATAATTATTTTAAAACTAATTCCTAATAATTAAATAAACTATAATAAAATAATTATTCTAAAACTAATTCCTAGTACGTTTCCTCAGGGCTATTCGGTCCATTTTTGGCGTGCTTACAGCTACTAGTTTTAAATCTTTTAGGAAACTAATTTTGTACATGCGAACAATCATGTGTAAAAAGTTTGTGAAAATAAACTATGTATATAAAATAAAGTACGTTATAATAACAAAAGTGATGAAAGAATTAATTATGTACCAATGTGGATAGTAGAAGAATATATTTTTTCGAAATGTTGGTTCTCGAAAAACTATTTATTGAGAGAATAATTATATATGTAGATATTGAGTGCAGAATTAAAGAAAATTTTTATTATTGTCATTTTTCATTTTATTATTGACATAGCGATTTTTCTTTGAGCAGACATCTTTTTTTCAATTATTCATAATGGATCATTAAGAAAAATTGTATATTTCATAATTCAAAATAATGTTTCTCTTCTTTTACGAAAATGGAATTGTTCCCAATAAGAATACCAGAAAAACGCCAATTTTCGAAGCCCAAAATATTTTTAGAAAATAAAAACAAAGAAAAGTACGAGAAAAATTATGAAAAATATCGAAAATCTGGCAAAAAGAAAACAAAAAATACTTGAAAGAGGAACTTGAAAACGAAACTGGAAAAAAATAGAAAAGGAAAAGCGGTATGTTCGAGGTAACCCTTCCAGTGCCCTACCAACCTGATAGATACGACTTGGCACACGTGATGTATCCGCACATCTGGCCGATCTTCGTCCAAATTGTTTCTATTACTTCCGAGCTGTACATCAGGCCGCAGTCACAAGCAGCGTTTAGAGTATCCGGCTTTTTCATTCGGTTCGGTGACCGCGAGCGTACATTTATTTCGAACAAGAAACAAAAGCGAAGAGGAAAATGACGAAAAAAACAACAACGAAATTCATCGAACGGGAACGACGACAGAAAAGCTATTTTTTCACCCACGCACACACACACAAACACACAAATAGAAGCGAACCCAAACACTATATAACAAGCGGACGAAATTCTTTTATGCACTGATATACACGAAACGCGGTTCCGTACGGCTTCTCTCCTCGTCACGCTGTCGCGATTACGGGACAATGAAAAAAAAGAAAAAAAAACTGGGAAAAAGAAGAAATATCGCATGAAAAAAGAAGAAAAAAAATAGAAAGCGGGTTCGATGTCTGATGTTGGGTCTGACGTGTCTCACGGCACTCTATGAAGTCCGCTATAGTGTTGAGGCTCGGGTGTAATTCGGAGCTCGTACCTCTGGCTCCTTGGCAATCCCGAAGAATACACACGCGTCCCCCACGCGCACACTTTTGTTCGCGCGCGTGTTGAGAGTGGAATAAATCCGGTAGTATGAAAGCATATATAACGCGAACTCGCGGGCAAACCATGGAACGATGATTCCTGCGAACCACCAAGTGGAGATTCCCAGTTACTTGTCAGCCCACATACGAATATTTGTATACAGGGTGACCGGTGTCCACGACTTGGATTTTAAAAACTTTGTTTCCGCAGTTGCGAGCATTTAATTATTGCCTAGAAAATTAAATATTGCAATTAAGATATTCAGGAAATTGAAATTTTTATTTTGAAAATAGAAATTGAAAATTTTCGGAAAATGGAAAATAAAATTATAATTTTCAAGAAAATGAAATTTTAAATCTTGATGATACATTTCCAGAATTCGCTACGATTGATCGAAGTTTTTTTAGATTTCCTCTCGTGAGCAGCCCAAACAAATATGAAAAGAGAAAAATATTCGAAATTTTGTCTTGATCATTCAAACTTTGGGTAATTCCATTTTGCAATATAATTTTTCAATTTTTTAATTCAGTTAATTTAATTATTCCAATTGAGTTTTTAAATCCAATTAATTCAATTATTTCCATTCAATGCAAGATTTTCATTTCAGCTCTTTCAATTTTCTAATTCAATACATCCAATTTTTTAATTCAACTTTTCCTCACTCAATTCATCCAATTTTTCTATTGAATGTAATCATTTAACTCACTCAATTTAAAAAATAGAATTTAATGAATTAATCCAATAATCTCAATTCAACTTTTTCATCGAGTTAATGGAATTTTTCAATACAATTACGACTATACGTATAAACGAGTGCGCGTGGCCATTAACGTATTATAAATATACATTTACATAGTAGTTCACGTAATCACTGCCTCAAATCCAGTTCTCCCGGTTTTGTTACATTTCTTTTTTGTTATTTCTCCTCTTCCCGTTTTCATCTATCGGGCCGCATATTTCTTGCAGCTCCCTTAAGTTTTTTCTTCTTATTATATCTGTATTTTCATTCTACGTTCATTTTTATCGTTTCTTATTTCCTGTTTTTCATAACGATCTTTGTTGAGGCTCGCACTGGTTCCGGATCACGGTTAATTCGAAGGGGGGACTCTGGCGAGAGTTTGAAAACGCGCGGCTCCGCAAATAACAGCGCATGCGCGATACGAGAATGTTTTTTTATTGGGCTGTGGAACGGGAGGGGGGTAGAGGAGCGATGATCGGTACAGGAGAGCACGATGTCACGGACCAGACCGATATAACGCGCGCGTACGTCCGTGCGTGACTGCTGACTAACCCGCGGCTGACATCGCGGTCGTTGGGATGGGAGGAGCGGGACTGAGAGGAGGCGAACGCACAGAAACGACCGCCGCGCGGTGTCCGCCGAGGATGCCGCGATGTAGCCTACGCTGTGCCTGTTTGTGACGCAACGCGTCACCGCATGTACTATATACTATCTATACAGGGTGTCCCAGCTAAGAATGTCATCCGTGAAATGGGGGATAGGGGGTGAAGTTCTAAGAAGATCGATATAAGCATGTATGGGTCCCAGATCAACCCCTGAATTATTATTAATTTTTAGAGGCAGCCAATCAGGCGCTCCCGTTGGGCGGGCTCAGGTCGGTGAGCCATACACACGTGTGCGCTGGTGTATGTCGGAGTGGTGCCCCCACGATGCGGGCACTCCCGCTCATTTTTATTATTAGTGTTGTTCCGAATACGTGAAATAATAATAATAATAAAACGTAATGAATGCAATGGTAATCTACGTAATAGAAATTAATCGCCAAATGTTTTTGTAAACGCTAAACTCGAAATAATTATTATATTTAGACGTTTAGTGTCGTAGCGCAGGTCCATGTCGATGTATTTTGATACCTTGAGGACATATCCACCGTTTAATTCGCCCCAAAGTGAGCTTTTTCAATGCATTTCTAGGGAAAAATCTCAAAAATATTTTCTACTAAGGTTTTTTGTATTTTTCCAGTCTATTTTTGGACTTGCGGCAAAATCTCGGGTATATTCGTAATCAGCGGAAAATTTAGGATTAAATGGACTCTTTTAATACTTTTAAAAACGGAACAAAGATTTTTCGAGTTCCCCGGCCACGTTTTCGGAATCTCAAAATTCGCGAGAATTCAAAAAGCCGGAAAGTTTTCGCCGGATTTAAACAATGGCGTTGGATTCGTATCTCGTATAGTTTTTTCGGAATGTCCACTTGAAAAATCGCAAAAACAGAGGCAGAGGGGTATGTATAGAAAAATTTGCAAAAATCAATGGTCCAACTTTGAAATTCTGCCAAAAATCGAAAAATCATCGGAACTTTATAATTCAACAGGCATTTTGAAGAGAAAATCATAACGAAGAGATTAAGCATACAGTGGAGAGCCAAATCCTAAAGGAAAATAAGTAACCGATGATTTAGTAAAAAAAACTTTTTCCCCAAAAATAAAAAAAAAATTGGTTTTTGTGCTTCATAGTAGATGCCCAAAACGCGGCACAACGAAGAACTACTTTTTTTAAAGAGATAGATTGCTACCTCGACGATACACGCCGTTAGCGCTTTTACCCGTTCCCTTCCTTCCCTCTCTCTACAAAATGTCTTCGAACAATGTGAAACGGTTTTATTGCGAATGATTGATTTGTAGGTGATCTATTCGCGACGGTGTTTGCAGCATCCAGTATTCCGCTGTTCTGCGTGGCCTTGGTGGGGGCTCGCCCACATGTATATATATGTGTGTGAGTGTGTGCGTGCGTGCGTCTGTATGTCGTCATCGTCCTTAGGCTATCCCATATACGTGTTCAACTCTTCGTCTCTGCGTGTTCGTACAGCCTCTCATCATGATGATGATGATCATCATCATCATCGATCCGATGACGACAGACCACCTCGATTATTGCCGCGATTGTCGTTATACATAATATATCGTCGCAGTTTATCTTGCGGATTCTTAAAAAAGAAGGAAGGGGTAAGAGAGAGAAAGAGTGCTGATAGCGAGGGAGAGGGGAGAGACGTGACGTTACAAGCACGTTCTCGTGCCTACGCCTCATCTAAGTCGCAGCAGAAAAATTAACACGCGATGAAGGGCTCTTTCTCTTTTTCTTGTACGGCGAGATATGAGTACGTACGAAACTCCTGTAACAGCCGGTTTAATGAAACACGCTGTATTTATCCGTGCGTCATGTCACAGAACTATTCTGACCTCGCTGCGAAATAAATAAATGGAGCGAGATTCAAGTTTCTTCAGCGATCTTTTTTTATGGTTATTGTTGCTATTTTTATTACTTTTAATAGTTGTTATTATTATTAAGTATTATTGTTTTATAATTCATCGTTACTATTTCTTGTTATTTTTGTTAATGTTTATCTATTATATTAATGAATTAACTATAATATGTAATTATATTATTATTTATTATTTATTGAAATATTTCCATACCAGTTTGTTTGTATTATTATTATCGCTACCGGAACTATTATTATTCTTGACATCATCATAATTAACAATTATCGTGCACGTGTGTCGAATTAATCAGTTCTGTAGCAATCAGTGCAATAATTACGAACGCAATGTCAAATTGCATGATTAATTATTAATTAATTCTCATAGGATGAATAAAAAAAAAATTACTTCACGGGGCGCGAACGCCGAATAGAATTCGATAGCAGCTGGCGAATTAGAGTGTCCAATAAGCTCACGATTCAATAATAAATGAAAATTCGTACCGTTCGAACAGTTTTATTCTAGACGGTTGAATCGAGGATTACAGTAATTTAGGTATCAATGAACTACCACCTCCATAGAAATTTGACGGATTTTCCTAACAGATTTGAAGTTGACGGCTGCACTGTGCGCATTGCAGAGGTTGCGCACGTTTCTCGCCCGCAATTGTGTGCACGCGATGTAACTTTCGTATCCGCGGAAATCTCAGTGCAACGCATGAATATTTACATGTATGTGTATACGGAGTGTCCCGAACCTAGTGGCACGTCGCCCCTTCAAAAATATATATACGCTTTGTTCTCAGTAATTTAGAAATTATGACTAATTTTTTCGATTTTTATAAAAATTTGGGTTTTCTTTTAAATATATAGAAAACTGGTGTATTTATAGAAGAGAGACTCTCTCTCATCGTTTTTTTACTGCCTGTCTTTTATATATAATTTCTTTTTATTTTATTGTTATTTTAGATTTTATTTAATTTAAATTTTATTTTTATTTATTAACTATTATTTTCCTCAATTAAACATTTTTTTTTATGTGTATAATCATTTTTAGATGAGGCAGTATGGTCCATCCATTCTACATTTTCTTTTCGACCATTCGCCCTGGCGCACCCGGTATAGAGATACGTGCAGCCACTCGCGAATGTCCTCCATTTGGAGGCGTGGGAGAAAAAGATACAATTCCTTACAAACCTGTACGCGATTCTAAAATAAAGGGGAGATGGAGGGGGGAAGGGGATTGTCCGCGTACGCACCACGAACTTACGAACGGGGAGACACACTTTTTTGCAAGAAATCATTCCACGATAACAATCAGCACGGAGTGCAACCATTTAGTTCACGAGTGCCAATTGCACGTGGCTCGAAAGATGAGAATTCACATTCGTTTATTTTGGAAACTCACATTCGTTTATTTTGATTTATTTATGAATTTTCATACTATTTATTGATTTTTAAAAAATATATAAATACGATACTTTGAGGATTAAAAAAAATATTTCGTATGATTTTTTCCGACCAATTTTTATATTTGTCTATGGAAAATGTCAATTTATAAATTTGAGTATTTCTTTGTTACGCGTTAATACAAATATATCGAAATTTAAATCGTTATTAAAATCACGTTCAAACTTCCATGATCATTTTTATTGATTTCCAATAAATCGATTTTATTTAAATATAACAAATATGACAGCATGAAAATTGAAAATGTGAATTTAAGTATGGACTTCCGAATGTAAATACGATTCAATACGAATGCTTTCATATCCACGTTGGCAACAATTTTTAAGTTATAATCAATACTACAAGTTATAATCAATTCCATGACTGGTGCACCATTTGAGATTAAATGAAATGGGAATTTGTCAAAATTATTATCACATCAGCACATACGTGTACGAGGGAGAAAAAGAGAGAGAGGCCGTCTCGGGCACTCGACTGCGACGTTGAAATACGCGAACATTCAAATGGGTGCGATAGCGTGTGTAGGCGCAGCCCCAGCTTTTATATTCGGCTTGACATAGAAAAGAAGCGACGGGTTCGCCTTCACCGTGTCTTCCTGGCCTGACTCCAATTTGGCCTCGTATCGAGTTTCAATTCTCATTCGCCTATCAGACTCGCGCGTATCGGTCAAATTCTTCGGCTCCAAACTCGGCAAGTATCTTAATTAAACAATGATCTTTATTGAAAATTTAAAAGAAAATCAAAATTGACCGATACATATATTTTATTTTCCGAAAAATTTATATATTGAATTGTAGCATTATATAAATGCAAACATCGACACATACGTCATTTTTTAGCAATATGCAAAGTCTTTAAAAAATGCTTGCAACGAGAAAAAGACCACGTGGGGTAATATTCGTGGCTGATTGACTGGCTGAAAAGTACGTTGATATTATTAATATATACGACACATTTTCGCACCTACCCAAAGTTTGTTTGGCAAAAAGTAAACATTCTGATTATTGAGAAATAAATATTTACGTTTCTTCGTTATATTTTTGTAAACGACATATATATATATTTCTTAATTTCGATAATTGAAAAATGAGTCGTATATATCCATCAATAAACAATCTACGTATTAATAAATAAATACAAAAAAATTGAAATAAACGAATACTGCGACATAATATTGCGATTTCTCAGACGATATCAAAGAGATCGGTTTGATGGAGCAAACACCCGAGAGTTGTTACTCCCCCCACCCTTTTCCACACCGTTAACGGGCCGGCTGGCCCCGATAACTGGGCCGGAAAGAGGATGAACCGTAAACTCGATAAATAAACATTAGATCGCACCGGCAGGTAGGATGCCCTCGTCCCCCTTCACCCCCACCCTTTATTTTGTATATTACGTATTCGTAGCAGAATGGCAGTCCGAATAGCCAGGATAAGCCGAAGGAACATTTACTTCCTCTCGGACTTCGTTGCTTCACGATACTGCCGTAAAATGATCGAAGGGGCGGGGTCATTGACCAACTTTTTAGTCAGATTTACGTACGGGCACGAGCCATTTCCGCTTGGGATAGTCCCAAGGAGATTCCAAAAAGAATGCGAAAGAAGAAAAGAACGTTGGTGGTAAAATGGCCCACCTGGCTTTCCGCGGTTGGGAAGCCAAATCGACATTTCAGAAAAGCAAGAAAGAAGAAAAAAATGTATTAGACGTGAAAAAAAGAAGATATGGGGCAAAATGGACACCGACCTGATTTTTCAATGGCCGATTGATTAGTAAGTATAGGATACAGATGTCAATGTACGACTCATTTTTATCAGGGTTCAATCAATTTTGGACGTGCTTTTTTTCACGAAACGACGAGTAAATGATAAAAAAGAAGGGATGGGCTAAAATGACCCACCTTTTGGTAGTACGGCAGTAGATTCGATCGCTTCGAAGGAAAGACAAAAGAAAATGCGTAAGACGCGAAAAAGAAGGTAGGGGGTAAAATGGCCCACCTGACTTTTCCGTAGGTGGTTGACCGATGCGACTGAACCATTTGAGGAACCTGCGTGCCGTGGTGGCGCTGGGTGGCCGACATCCGTCCAGTATCACCAGGCCGCTACCATTGTTGTGACTATTATTGTTGTTGTGATTGTGCCTATTGTTGTTGTTGTTGTTGTTATTGTTGTGATTCAAATTAATGTGGTGGTGCCGGAGATTGTTGTGAATGTTTTGAACGTCAGCGAGACGGTGACCAAGATGATGGACGCCAGGATTGGTCGGCGTCAAGGCGGCCGGTAAATCGTGGAGGAGGCGCCGATCGTCACCAGCCGTAATCACGACCACGGTAGGATCGTCAAGGACGTCCCGTACAACGTTGGCGCGCTCGACCACCGGCGATGAATCCTGGCACGTTTGACTCCGCCCGTACATCCAGGCGTTGCAGGTCGTCGACGATTTCATGTTGAGCTTCGCCGGCTCGGGCAGCCAATTCGGATAATTCGTGGATTGCACCGGCATTGTTTGACCTTGATGGTTGTGATGCTGGGAACGTTTCGCAGTTTCTTCCTCGTCCGACGAATCGAAAATAAAACCGCAGAATAGAAAAGTCATCCGTGACCTTATCGAGGCAACGAAAGACTGCACAACCTTTTTCCTGCAATCCTTTCCGCGTGTGCTTTTTTGGAGGGCTTTTCTTCTTGCTGCTTCGAGACTCTTATTGTCGCTGCCAAAGTTTTTTCGCGTTCTTGAAACTTTATTATTGTTGTTTGGAGCTTTTCTTCTTTTTAGAGATTTTTCTAACGCTTGGGGCTTTTTCCTGCTTTTACGGCTTTTCTAGCACTCGCAGGATTTTCTTTTTTCTCTTTTCTTAGTGGTTTTGCTATTTTTCCTTGACGTATTTCTAATTGCTCTCTTTATGGTTTTCTTATGTGTGCGTGTGTGCTTTTTTCTCGAAGCTTTCCTGCTTGTTCTCTTGGTGGTTCTCTGATTTATGCCTCACAGGTTTTTCTTTGTGCTTTTTTCCTCCGCTATTTTTCTTTTGTTTTTCTCGGCCTTTTCGTTTGAGCTTTCCTTCAAACGTTTTTAGGTGTTGATTTTCTTTGGTTTCTCTTTTTGTCCTTTTTCGTTTCTTATTATTATTATTATTATTATTATTACTAATTTTTCTTTTCTCCCTTCTTCTACTGTTGACTTTTTATTTCTTTGACCCCTCCACCTTTCCTGTCACCGTTATCGAACCGTCAATGTTTCGCGTCACTCCGTCACTCCGCCGGATTGCGATTACTGATTGCACTTACGCAATTCGACCCAATCGCTCAACTTCTCTCACTTTTTCTGCGCGCACTTTTTCCCCGGTTTTACGTTGTTCTTCGTATTTGAAAAAGAAAAGAAACAAACAAACACAACACCAAAGTGAGTCACGGAGAGCAAGCACTGTTTTTCATACTAATAATAATGAAATGAAAATAAATAAAAAATGAAGTCAAAATAAAATAAAAAAGAACGAAAAAAAAACGTCGAAACGATGGCACAAAAAGTGGAATTTTCACTGGACTTCGATCGAATTTTTCGTAAATCGTAATCTCAAAGTAATACCTGCGTGTGATATCACGCGTATATCGCAATCACGCTCAACGACAACCCAAAACATGAACCAAAAAAATCGTTTTTCTTGCCGACGGGAAAATTTATAAAATCCCTAATTTGTAGATGTGTGTATGTATTTTTTCAATAACTTTCAGCTAATCGACGAGAAACGAGATCGAACGCGCCGGCAGTGGCTCCGATGACGGTGCTCGCGGAGCGCGATCACTCCGTCTACTAAGCGTTGTACACGGCTCCGTTTCTCGTCGTACCGCGAACGCACTGAAAAATCTCGCTTTTCGGGGGATTCCCCCAGACTCAAATCCCATTCCACGTCCATCCAGATCTCACGGCCTCACGAAAGTACGCTTTATCGGAGATTTTGGTAAAAGATTAAATCGGACTCACGTGAAAAACACGTTCAATTTAGACACCTTGGTGTCTTTTTTCCTTCAATTATCCATCGAA
Source organism: Ophioninae sp. A BG-2022a (assembly GCA_030523105.1). NCBI lineage: Eukaryota > Metazoa > Arthropoda > Insecta > Hymenoptera > Ichneumonidae > Ophioninae sp. A BG-2022a. The sequence goes on from JAPYZI010000479.1 coordinate 21,792, forward strand.
AAAATAGAATGCTTTGCCGAATTTTCGTCCACGTTAGCTTTTCGTGAATATGCGTGTTATTTGTCTACGAAAATCTTGAAGTAAACATGAATAAGAAACATACGTTTGTTCATGTTTTTCGAAGATTGTTGATTATGGTGCTTTTCGTTCGTTTGTTCATTTACTGATGTGTTTGGCTGTTAATAATTTCAAGCGAATTCAAAATTCGTTTCAAAGTTATTTTACCTTAGTTTAAAACCGATACAAAATTATTTTTTATTCGCTTTAAAAACATGTTCAGCTAGATAATTCACTAACTATTTTTTTCTTCAAGTAAATCAATTTTTAATTAATTTCAATTAATGAATGTAATTTTATATCAATTTTATGTTAGTTTTGAATTTATGAAAAAATGTATTAAAAGTTATTTTCATTTCGACTAATTTAAATCTTACTCACTTGGTATTGAAACTAACAACAATTTGAACGCTTCGCATTGCTTAATTATATGTCAATAAATTTCCACTTTGTCAATACGATAAGTTGAGATATGAGAGATATGTTTATCTAAGATCTTCTATTCCCAAAATTACGTGAATTTCTGAAATACATTTTTTACGTTATCATTAATTAGCCAGCTTTAAAAAAAAAGTATCAATTGAATATTCAGAGCGGAATACTTTTTTTGTTTTATTTTCGCCGAGAAATTTGTAAAACAAATCGAGCAACCGTACTGTGTTTGGGAGCTTGATTAAAATGACGTCTGGATGACATTTTCAAAAATATAAGTCGCATTATCGGCCACCCTGTATACCGGGTGGATCATTGGACTATTCGAAATATCCCCGATGCTTTTAGAGCGACGAAAAAAATCTCATGGGATAATTCGTTCGATTTCGAAGCACCGATAGAGTCGTGCAAGATTCAGTAATCTCAAGGTCATAGTATTTACGTTTTCAAGGTCACCAGTTATTTTTCAAACGGGAACACATTTTTTTGTTTTTTTTTTAAGTTGCAGCTGATGTTCAGACGAATCCAACGACCTATGATACAACGACCTTGAACTGACCTTCCACTAAAATATTTTCGTTGTAGTCAATATTGAAGTGAATCCAACGACCTGTCGTATAATGACCTTGAAAGGCGATGTTTCGGGATGATTCGCGTTGAACGGTCTACCCGGTATACATCAGGGTACCCACATAACCCCCTTGTCCTATATTTTACAACAAAAACGAATTCCTACTTCGCAGGTATTTTTAGGACTTTGTCGAAACAAAAGAGTATCTACGTATTACTAAATACGTGTATTCCGGTAAAATAGTTGAAGAACTTGGTACTCGAGAGTGTGTGTGTGTGTGCAGTACGCTCGTATGACCTCGAGCCAGACCCCGATCGAATTTCCGCCTCTCCACGTAGAGTTTGTGAAAGAGTGGCAAGTGAGAAAGAAAAAAAAGATGGCGGCGGGGAGAGCGCTGTAAAATGGGAGTGGGGGTTAGTCAGCTGCCTACGAGACGCAGTCCACGCCCGGTGACAAAGCAACGTTAAGCTTGCAACTCGTTTCTTTTTTTTTTTTTTTTTTTTAATTTTTTTTCTCGTTTATGTGCAGGACCAACCTGATCACTTTTGTTGTTCATCGAGCAAGGGACTAGGTGTAAAGTTTACTCGTACACACAAGACTTTTTACGACTCGTTTCCGGTTGATTCTCTTCTTTGACACGCGGCGCTAAAAGTACTTTTATCGCCATGGGAACTGACAAAAAATATCGTTTTTTAGGTGGGGGGAAAAGCGGAGGAGTTAGAAAAACCGCAACGTTACAGTAGCTTTCACCGATGTTTGTCTTCGTGGCATTGTCCTTTTTCTTTCAATATTTATTTACAATGTCATTTTTCCTTGGAAAATTGAAGAAAACAAAATCGATTGTTTTTTTTTCGATGATTGAAACGCTATCACGAAAAAGCTCGATCGAGTCTCAGCTTATATGAACTATTTTAGAAAAAAACTGCGAACAAACTATTTTGGAAAAACAAACTCGTTTTTTTTTGTTTCGGATCGAATCGAAAAAAATAAGTACACCATTGCTCTCTTCAGGTTTAAAAGTTCTTCACGAGATTTTTTGTAATTGCTTTGATTGATGATATCTTTTCATTTGGTGGATGAGTCCATTAATATACCGACAAATAAACGTCTGAACGATTTATTCGAACGTTATTCCTTCAAAATAATTGTTCTTTTGTTACGAATTCGTTGAAAAATTTTTTAGAATTTTTTTAGTAACGCCGATGGTAGAAGATTTTATAGAAACGTATTAATTAAGTTTGTATTACTATTAATTGAATTATTCAACGATTATAATGCCTTGGAAAATAATAGTTAACAATTATTTTTCGTATATAAATTGTTTAAAAAACGAAATAATTTTTAAAACATGAACAATTGAACAACAAGAAGAAATGGAATAATTATTTATAGCAATTTAAAATTGCAGTTTCATTTCTTTTCATTCGTCAATAATTAAAATTTTCCAAAATTGACGAAAACTTTTTTAAGCAATCTCTAATGAAAATAAAATTGTTCTTCAAACAATATATTAATTCAGAAATAAAATGATGTTACAAATTACGTAGAGCCAAGGTATAATTTAAAAATACGTAAACACGAGAAATAAGAAAGTGAAATTAAAAAAAAATATATTTTTAATAGAAAAGTCGAATTTTTAGATGGGCTATCCGAATGTTTCGAAGAATCTCGGTACGCGATTAAAAAAAGATATATCGTACCGTCCTCATTAACTCCGAGACCGGAATTACTCAGGATCTCGGCGTTACACAATTTCACGTACATAAATTGTGCGTTGCCCTCCCTGGTTCATTTGCATTCCCATTTAACGCGCGTAATAATGCATCGGAGCTTCGCTTGCGAATTCCACGGACGAATAATCGACGTGCGCTCACGAGTCGAAGCGAACTCCGTCCTCGCTACGTCGAAACGCGATATTCCATTTTTTTCTTTTTTCGTTTTTTTATTTTATTTTTTGATTCTTCGCGATAAAGAACAGCCCACGCTAAGCAATGTGAAAAAAAAAGGCATTCTCGCGGTTGCGTTGAATATCTGTACGAAAGATAAAGCAACTTGGGAGCGGCCGAAAAAAAAATCGAAATTGCGAATTTTCGGAAATTTCAGTTTAAGTATCAGTTATGTTTTTTAAATTCTATACCCTTTTTTGTTATCATTGATTTTATCAGATTACAGCAGAAACGTCCGATTCAAGAAAAGAATCATTTTTCGGTGGTCCATTTTGCCCCACACACGCTAAAAATACAATTCATTTTTTTAAACATAATCTTAGCGCCATCTTGAAGTAATTCTCGTAATTACCACGACCCATTTCGGTAAGTCGATTTTGACCCCCCCCCCCTTTCCTTCTATCGATCATTTCGAGGTAAACGAAGTTTTTATCAATTTCGAGTGTCGTAGCGATTAGATTTTCCTCGACAATTCTACGCGCCAAAAGTAAGAAGGACAAACCTAAGTAACTGTATCTATACATGATTATCTTGTCAGGAATATTGCGTTTCGTATCTACATTTTTCGTCACTTGAATATTCAAGGTCTACTAGGTCCGCTCGGATAAGTGTTTTATCTACTTTCTACCAATATTAGCCGTGACGAATAGCCGCCTTCCGCGACCCATCAATATTTCATAAAAACGTTTTTTTTTCTTTCTCCCCTTTGCCCTTTTAAGTTTCGCGTGGCAATTACCTTCATCGTTTTTCTTTACACCCTCGCAACGCAAAAAGAACGCTTCGTGTTTCTCGAGTAGGTTGGTTTTTTTTACCCGATAAACAATAAGCAATAAAGGAATAAATAAAGTCCTAAGAGGCGCAATTTTTTTTTAAATTCTGATGTTCTCAATTCTTTCAAATTACTTTGATTAAAATGAGAATGATAATAATAATAATAATCGTTATTTTTATGAATATCAATGCATTATACAAATTTCATTTATTATATGCAACTATATAATACTATGTATTATAATAATATATAGTAATCTATACATATAATAAAATTGTAACAGGTCGATGCCTGTACATTGAAGATTAAAAAAAAAAATAATGGGGGGTTTTTATCAGAGAATCAAAAGCCTAAACAACCGTTTTTTATATTTTTGTCTGTCTGTCTGTATGTGTGTTTGTACGCGCATCACACAAAAACAACTGCATGTATTTAAGTGCAGTTTTCACCGATCTATTACTAGACGTACAACTTAAAGCTTAGCTCCGTTTTACCACATGAAAATACAATTTTCCGATTTTTTCAATTATGTATCAAGCAATTTTGTAATACTTATTTTTCTGTACTATTTTTATATATTTTTTTCACAAATATAAAAATGGTATATGAACCCTATCCTAGTTAATTTCATTAGTCTTTCATTCTCACCTATCTCTACAAAAATAAAATTTTGAAACTTAGGAAATTGTAAATATCACGCGTGCGAAGTCGCGGGCACAAGCTATAATATAGCTATAATATAATGTATATTATATAATAATATATATTATTATATAATGATATATAATACAATATAATAATAATAATATTAAATAATATTAATAATAATACAACGAATGTATTATTATATGAAGTTCAAGTTGTATTTTTTTCGTCATTGGCGCGATTGCAGCGTGCACTCGTGAGTGCACTCACGACACATGCGCACCAATTGCGAGAACGGTGGCGCGTAAAACGCGCGCGCTGCGTAACGTTATCTCGTGTCTAACGTGAGTGTCCCCTATATGTGTGCGCCTCCGCGCTGTACGTGTTTATAGACAAAGACTGACACGAAAAACTCGTTCGTATGTTCGTTTGTCTCCTCCGCCCCCCTCCCTTCCTCCCGCAACCACCTTTCTAGAGGTTTGTATGCACACCCGGTACTCCCTGATAGTCTCCAGGGAAAAGGCGAGAAAGAGAAAGAGTCTTCTTTACCAGGAGAGTCTACAGACGTGTATGGAACCACACGCGTGTGAGTAAGCAACGTTGCGGTTGCCACTTCTTTTTGTACGTTTTACCATGTTGAGAGAGTTTGTTTGAGTTTGGTCGAGTTTGCTTTGTTTCTTGGGCGTTCTATGATGTTGAGAGAGTTTGTTTCGGATTGTTTAGGTTTGCTTTTTTGTACGTTCTGCGATGTTGACAGAGTTGGTTTGGGTTTGTTTGGGTTTGCTTTTTTTGTACGTTCTACGATGTGGCGGAAGTTTGTTTGTTTGGTTTTGCTTACGTTGGTTGGGGATTACTGGGATTTCCTTGTTTGTCCCTATTACTACGTTGACAGAAATTGTTTCGATTTGTTTGGGTTTCTTTTTTTGTACGTAAATCAGTGGAAATGTAAATGGTGTCAATTAAAATTAAAATTATTATAAGAAATTCAACGATGCTTTTTATGAAAATTAAATTGCTCAATTGTTAGATTATATATACATATATATATACTTATTTATTGATTAGACTTGAATTTTGAAATTACATTATACAACTACTTCAAAATGATTTTTTAATAGAAAAATCAATCTTTTGTTTCAATAATATTTTTAGTTAATAATAAAATAAATTATTATTAAAAAAGAATTTAAAAAATGTTCAATATATTAACATGTTTTAAAAGGCAGCACGATTAAACAAACATAAAAACACAACGATTGTGCAAAAAAAAACACGCACCGTAGAAGCAGTTTTTCAATAATCTTGATTAACCCTTCGAAATTAATTTTTAAAAATAGCCTCATTTTCGTTGCAGTTGTTTGAGTTTTCCAAAGACTTTCCCCACCCTGAATAATAGGTCTCGAAGAAGCTATTGAATATTGATTTTGCAATTAAGTGTCGAATTTCCCGTGTATATCGATCAATCATTGAGGATTAATTAAATATTGATGCTTACGCTATTTACACCCACAGGACGGATGTTCGACACTCAAGTTTGAGCCGTCACTGCGTGATGAATTCGGCCGAAAAAGTCGGGAACAACTCTCCCCTATGTTTTCAAGGGTACTCTTTCGAATGTTGATGGTATTTCAATAAACATTTAACGATTAAAAATTCCAAATTAAAAAAAGAATCATATTTTTCGAGTTTTTTTTTTTTTTAATCGGCTTTTGTCACTTTTGTACATACCTGGATCCTACATAAATGGCGGCCTCGAAGCTTACGGTTGACGAAAATCGGGGGCAGAAGTGAATTTGACGAATAAGCGGTTGCAGAATGGCGTCTAAACTACAAAATTTCTTTGGCATAATGTATGCATTTTTTACTCAAACACTATGCACTGCAAGCCACAATAGCCAAACCAAAAAATGGTTTAATCAGCCAAATAATGCAGAAGAATTTTTGCGAAAAGGTCCCAGCAAATTTTTGTATTTTCAAACATTGAGAGTTTACAAAATTTAAAAAATTCCTCGAATTATCTTGAAAAAATTCAGGCGCGTTGTTTAGCGAATTCTTCGACATTTTTGTCCTTAGTGAATTTTCATTTGAGCTTATACATTCCGAGAAAATAATTAAATTAAAGTAAAAAGTGGACGATATTCAGATTTGTATGTCTCGAAATGTATAAGCTCAAATGAGAATTCACCAAGAACTAAAATGTCTTAGAATTTGCCAAATAACGCGCCTGAATTTTTTCACGGTAATTGGAGCAATTTTTTAAATTTCGTAAACTGTCAATTTTAAAAAATCAAAAAATTTTCTCTGACCTTTTGGGAAAAATTCTCCTGTATTCTTTGGCTAATTATAACCATTTTTTGTTTCTGAAAATATTTCTGGAAATGTTCCTGCAGCGCATGGTGTTCGAGTAAAAAATTCATCAATTTTTCCAAAGCAATTTTGCAGGTCAGACGCTATTTTGCAACCGCTTATTCATCAAATTGACATCTGCACTCGATTTTCATGAATCGTAAACTTCAAGGCCGCGATTTAAATCATAAAAAAATCAAATCGAAAAATATGCCAGTCTTTGTTCAATTTGGAGTTTTTAATGGTTAAATGTTTCTTGGAAGACTTTCAATAATCACCATTTGAAAGAGCACCCCTGAAATCATAGGGGAGAGTGGTTCCCGAATTTTTTCCGGCTGAATTTATCGCGCAGTGACGGCGCAAACTTGAGTGTCGAACATCCGTCCTGTGGGCGTTAATGGGTTAATAGGAAATCAATGATTTTCAACGCATTAATTCTCCCGAACCCAATATCCTGAATATTACGAATTCATCCAATTGTACTACTAGATTCGTCCAATTATACGAATTACGCTTTATTCGTGTTCCCTCGTTTCCTTTCTTTTCCGGCAACACATCCGTCTCGTTATCGTGCATTGATGTTTTTTCGTCACGTTTTAAAAACTCCAGAGCTATTATTTTCGTCGAGCCAGTGGAATATTAAAATCCTGAAAAATACTCGGTCTCTCTCGAGTCGTTATGCAAAATCGTCCGTTTTCTTTATTTTTTCATTTTCCATGCGGAAAGCGTAGCTATAGCAGCTGATATGAGCTGCGAATTTCGACGAGCACTTGAAAACATAATGCAACAAGGAAAACAAAAGAAAATTGTTGAGGGTCGTTTTTTTTCTGTTGACATCGAAATTTTGTTCGTCCATTGTAAACGTGTATATATATATATATATATACATATATATATACACACACACACACGTTTATACTTAGTGTGTCCGAATTGAAGAAATTATGGATTGATTTATTAATAATCGTAATTAATTAATCAATTAATAACAACCAATATATTTATTGTCCAATATAATCTTCATTATTAATAAAACACCAATATATATTCCAGAGTTCGAATTTACGAAAATGATCATTTGTTTATTGTTATTGTTGATCAAAATAATTCTTCATTTCTTCATTAAATGAAACTTTGAAAAAGATTTAAAGTGTGATTAAATATTGCATAAATGACTATTTTTTTAAAAATAAGGAATCAATTGAAATAATAATAGTCATTAGATACGTTAATAACAGCAACGATTGTTACTTTCCCTGATAGAAATGATTATGAATTTAATGATCTCCTTACCTCGAAAAATTCCAAAATTGATTTGATTTTTAATATAAATTAATTGTAACGAAATGAAAAATTGTATTTATTTGATAAAAAAATAGGTTTTAAGTAATTCTGTTTGTGTAGTGATTCTGATCATTAATAAGAATACGAATTAACGTTCTTCTAATAGCAATCATTATTATTAATATCAATCACGGTGAATCATAATAATTATTTATTATTATTATTATTCCCCTAGAAATGTCGGTGTTTCACTCGATTAAATTTACTCCATTAATTCGATCGACAAATATCCAGTGAAAATCCAATAAATTCGGCAGATTTGAAAAAAAGGAACAGAAAAAAAAAATTTGGCTTGCTCACCAAAAAGTCACTCTCAGCTCTCACAGCAGCCTACAAATGCATAAGAGGCACACCGAACGGAACATTTCAGAATCTCAAATTCTCACTGCCACCCACACGAACGACGTTCAGATTTCGTATTCACTCGTCCTCCTGTATTCCTCTCCGGCTCGTTGTCACGAGCTTCGCGAGTTTCGTTATCGCGATAGATTCTTTCTCGCCTTCCCTCATTCTTCACAAATCTCGTTGATCTTTCAGACCCGAGAAATAAAGTCGCAAAACATAAGAGATGAGGGTAGAAAAAATGGGAAACTATTAAAATTGGATGCTTTTTTATGGGGCTTTGTGAGAAAATTAGTAGACTGGCACTAGGGTTTAGTAATTGCCCTTTGGGTTCGTTTGGGGAAATATTAGAAATATTACTGAACGCCACTGATAAAGAAGCAAAGAAAGGGTTCGTTTAGGGTCCTTCTACGTTTTCTGGTAGAGGAAGAAGAATCGTTTTTAATATTTTCCCAATTCATTTCGATGGGTCTGCCGTTTGGGTGTGCCCGAATATTCTGCCTGGCTTTTTTTTGGGTTTGAAACAGTTTGTTTGGGTTTATAATATTCTGCCTGAATTTTTTTGGATTTGAGAAAGTTTGGCGGATTAGAGAATTGCTCGAGTTTTTTTGGGTCTGTTTGGATGGGAAGTAGAAGAACAAAAGAAAGAAGAAATAGTGCTTGAGACTGATTTGGTTGGGCGGAGAATTTCTTGACTTTGTTTATTTGGGTTGGAAGAATTGGTAGTTTGGGTTGGGAGATGAATTAATTGGATTTGCTTGGGTTTCTTTGGATGGAGACAATAAATGTTCATATTGCTTTTCGATTTGACGTTTCCAGAATAGAGGGATTGAAAAAAGAGCAACTGTTGACGTTTCGGTTTGTTTGGTTTTGGGTTGGAAGAAAAATTGCTGGAATTTGTTTTTGGTTTGAATTTTCCATCGGAGGGATAAAGGGGGGGGGGGGCGACAGAATGGAAAAATTACTAAAGTTAAGTATCGTTTATAGAGAAGAGAGGGACAACTGCTTCGACAGCTTGAGATTTCGCGACTCCTCTTATTTTCATCGAAACGTCGAATGTTCTTTTTCCTTATCTTATCAGTACGGCTGTTTTTCTTTTGGTTTCATTCTTTTTTCTCTTTCCCTCTCTCTTTTTCTTCTCGTTCTCCCGCAATCGAGATAAGTTGTCGGAAGTTGGTCGCGCGATCGATAATTGGTACTTGATCGTTTTTTTTTTATTTGTTGATTCTTTCGATCGTACGATTTCGACGATGAATAACGATCGCTTTTTATTTGTTTCACGGCATTTTTTACGTATACATTTTTTTCGTATGATTTCCATGATCCTTAACGATTTCTTTTTTTTCGTGCAATTTATTACGTTTGATTTCGTTGATCGAGAACGACTTTTTTTTACACCTTTTGCGTTCGGTTTCAATCATCGTTAATGAGTTGCTTTCATGTCATTTTTAACGTTGACTTTCGATGATTTTTAACGACCTGATATCATTCGACTTTTGACGTTTGATGAGGATTCTCAAGAACGATATATTTTAATGATACTTTTAGCATTCGATGTTTAATGATTCTTCATAATCTTTACGTTTTGCCATGCCATGCCAGGCCATTTATTACTATCAATTTCGATGATCGAGCGCGATCTTTTTTTCAATCTACTTTTACGTTCATTCCGACGATCCTTAATGATCTTCATTATCCCGTCCTTTTTTTACGTCAATACGATTTCCATGATTGTCAACGATCTTTTTTTATCACTCCATTTTTTGTATTCATACGATTTCGACGTTTCTTAATCATCTTTCTTTTCCCCATTTTTTATACCCGTACGATCTTCGACGATCTTTTTTTATTCGCTCCATGTTTTTCTTCACAGAGTTGGAAAGGGGCGAGTGATGGAACAAGAAAAAGAAAAAAAGGAGAAGAAAAGAAAGAAAGGAGCAAAAAAGAAAACGTGAAATTGAACGTGGAGGTTAGGACTGAGAAAATCCGTTACTGCGCGACACTCATACCGCCGTACCTCGGTCCTCACGTATCTTCGTGTCCACATTTGAAGGCCTGCGCGATATTGATGCGAGGCAAAGAGGTACTTGTGTTTGGGTTTGCCCATTCGCTGGGTTTTTTGGGGGCTAGGATGAGGGGGAATAATATATTTATTTTGACACGTATGGAATATACATATATGCATATATATATATATATATATATACATCAATATGTATTTTCAAAAAATATGAATATACATATAAATATAAACATGATGCCAGTATATAAATATATATAGAAATATATATGTATAAATATATACGTGTGCATGTATATACGTAGAGGGAGGGAGAAAAAAGTGGCGATGATGACACGACACAGCGCAACGCGGCACGACTGACGACGACGAAGACGCGGATCGCGACTGTTGCGCGAACCGAGGACGAGGCTCGGCTCGAGACTACACGGGAACTGCGGCTATAGCCACAAGTTACTAGGCTTTTGCGCCTCTCCATGTACCCACCTCAACACTCTCGGCGGAGAGAGCTGTGTGAGAGAGAGAGAGAAATGGTGGAGGGGGGGGGGGGGATTGAGAGAAAAAGATAGCGAGTCCGAGTTCTGAAACTCTCGCTGTGTGTGCAGTTGTTGGCAAACTGGCAAAGATTACGAGCTCGAATGAAGTATCGTTCGTTACGATTGAAATGAAATATAAATAAGAATAATAATAATGTTAATAATAATAATAACACGCACGCTTTTTATTTGATAGTTGGTTGATATCGTTGTCGTGTAATCGGAATTTGAGTGTAGAAGGTAAAGGTGTTGATAATTATTCGTGGCGGTTTGGATTTTATATTGTTTATTCGTATGTTTAGTAATAATTTCGTGTTTATTTTCGCTTAATTTTTGTTGATTTTGACGCGAACAACGAGCGTTCAACGTATACGCGCTATCTGTATATATTCGGATGATAATAGAGTCACGACATGCGCGCCGTATTGTTTTGCCATCGGGTCAACGATGCATCGGTTACGATCGTAATCTCAGGCTGATATTAAATTATCCCGAGGCTTCCCCAGGCCGCGCCCTCGATTACCAATTTTCCAAACGATTTACGTAAGCCCGAAAGAAAAAAAAAAGAAGAGTTTCGACTTTGCGCGCTCCGTGACAAGGCGCGAAAGAAAAACAAACAATAAAAACCGGGGCTCGGAAAAAAATTCGCATGAAGAAAATTAATGAATATTCTCTGGGCTTGCTCATTTTCATGTAAATGAATTTTTACGTCTCCGCGAATTTCTGCGCAGTTCGGGGCGGGAGGGTGGGGAGGAGGGGATTTGAGAGGTTAGGTTATTGCGAAAAAAAATTGAAAGAATCTTTCGTCTCCCGAGGCAAATAAAATTGAAGAGGAAGTACCGAGGTATTCAATTCGCACAAGATCTAAGGTGAACTTCCGAAGGTCAAATCGTAAAGTGGTTCTGGACGGACGGTAAAAAAATCGCCAAAGTATTGACGATTCGCTGAATTCGCTTAATTTCTCGATTCAATACAAGAAGCGTATTGTTATTTTTTTATTATTTTATTTCTTTCCACCAGATGACCCGGTGAACTGCGTACCACACAAAATTGATTTTGTTGCAACTCTTCAGACGCGATCTTTAGTCCTAATCAACATATATATGTATATTTATTATTATGAATTTAATTACTTTGATTGTGATTCAATTCTTAGAGTATGTCTAATTATAATGATAATGTATATTTAATTTTATATATTTATATGTATTATAATAACATATATTAAAGAATTATTAAGTGATTATAATTCCGTTACAATTTAGAAAATTATTATAATTACTTTTGTACTCATTATTATTTTAAAAAGCGAAAATAACACTCAATGTAAGTTAATTTTTGAAATAATTTTTTTTGGTTATTCACGCAGCTGAGTTTCAAAAATTAACACCAAAAAACTAAAAAAACATTTCATTTCAATTATGTTTCAAAATGAGCTGTTTTTTGGTTATTTACGTCGGAAGCTTGGTGAAAAGACAGACGGGCAGAGATCCGCAAAAATTAATTATTTTCATTCTTTTGGATGGCCATTCACCGGACCACTCGTCAGATGTGCGTATACACAAACACTTTACTCCACTGGAAAGACGTATCTTTCTGTACCAACCACCCCCCTCCCCCCTCCCCGTGCACCAATCTTCCCCTTCCATCCTCGTTCACTCTCGCACGCTTTTAGTACGTAGCGCATTCGGTTCATCGTTCTTTATCGCTCGGAGCATGTACCGGTCCCGCTTCTGTGAACGGCCTGTCGTTCTATTTCGCTTTAGTCGCTTTTATCGTTGTTTCTCTTTATTTTTCTCTTATCAAAGTGTCGCTCGCTTTCTTCGGCTCATGGGATGTCGAGAGGGGGAGGAAAGAGGGCGTAGGGGGAGGGAGGGGGGAGACACCTAGCTGGTGAGGTAAATGCCCCTGTTGTTGAAGCCGAGGGTTTTCGTTTTGTACGTGTCACCACTGGGGACACGAATAATATCATAAACATCGTTTATGTAGCTTTTAATGTAACAGGACCTTTTTAAACGAATCTTCGGGACGATCTCCTTTCCTTCGATGTTTTTCAATTAAATAATGTTTAATTAATGATTGCTTACTGTTTCAATAAAGATTCGTGTTGTTTCATAAACATTAATATGAGAGTTTATGGTTATCGTGAAATAATTTCCGAATTTATGTTTATCTCGAATTCATCAATTGTTTACTGTTTTAAAAAGAGGCTGATACTTGGTGCGGTGACCGCTTAGCTGTCCTCTGGCTGGCACATCGACCAGTCAAAGGAAGACCGTTTTTTCTGAGACTTTGGTATAGATACTTCAATACGAAGTGTGTACACCAAAGAATCAGGCAAATACAGGGTCGTCTATACCGGCATGGGTTTTTTACAGTTTCCCCGTGTCCTCGGTATGCGGTATAGTGTAGCAAAGTCGATTGTGGACGCACCGTAGGTAGGTTAGCTTACGGAGTGCGGGTAGGGAATGATAGAAAAAAGATCGAACAACGGAAAAGTCAGCGAAGAGAATTTGGAACTGGAAGAGAAAAAAAAGAAGATATGTAAAAACCCGCAAGCGTGTGCATGGAATAATGGAACCCTCACACGTTGATAAATTAATTTAAACCATGAATCAATATATTTGAGCATAATAATATTCACCACAAGAAAATAATTATACAAGAAGTATCGGTAATAAACGTGTTCAATTGTTACTATAAAAAATGAAGTATTAGAATAGCAATCAGCTTGACTCGAGTGTTCTTATCAACCGCCACTTCATAAAACTGTTCCCGAAAAACATTACGAACGTCGTTTTTTTAAGGGCGGGGTGAGGTTTTGAATGCGAAAAAAGGCATATTTTCGTGATTTTTTTGCGGCGATATGAGCAGTATTGTTTAATTCAATTTATCTACATAATGTGGTGCAACTTCTGAAGTATGTTAAAAAAAATTTTGAATAAAAAATATTGATAAATACGCTTGTGACGGGAAATCTTCGAAGACGCCTTGGAAAAAGTTGTTTTGCGGTGAACATTACAACTCGTTACCGGATCAACCAAAACAAAAAATCGATATCCATTTTAAAGGTGATATGTTTTCCCAGGAAAGCAGGGAGAGTTGAAAAAAAAATTTATTTGTTGCAGCATTTGGAAACGAAAAGCGCGATTTTAGCTTAAACATCTTGGCTAATTTGTTATTAAAAAGTAGAAAAAACGGTAAAAAAAACTCTTCCTGATTATCTGTTGATTTATGTGTAGAAGTAGTGTTTAAATTTTCAAAAGAAACGTTAAGTACATTTTGAGTTCTAATTTTCACGAACTTCAAAAATGACGTTTGCGGGAAAATCGATTTAATGTTTTTTATACGTGTCGTTCGAGTATCAAGGCCGGTCGTTTGAAACGCTATAGCTCCGAGTGCACTAAAAAAAAAATCAATTTTTTGTCTAATGAGGAAGTTCATGCACATGCTACCTTAAGTTTTTCCCGGACCAAAAAAAATTAAATCAATGAAAATATTAGTAAAATCTACGAGGACGACATACAGAGGCATCAAAAGAAAATCAAATAAATGAAACATCGATAAATTTTCAGGTTGGGAGCTCGCGTTGGCCCGGCTTGTACGTAAATTGAGTTTCGTCATGAAATTCCCGACCGCAACGTGGCAGAGTCAGGGAACGTCGAATCGATCGGCGCGACCCTGCATTCTTCCGAGTCTACATGCTGATTCAGATTCAGCCGTTAACGTATCGGCCCGTGTCACCAACAATTCCCAAATTCGCGCGTCTAACTTTCGCATTCGATCCCGGAATACTTTGGTGCGGCATCGGCAAACAAAAAGTGCATCCGCTATGGTCTGACGGAAAAAAAGCAATTTCACGCCGCCATTTTGAGCCGAAAATCTAAAAAAAAAAAATAACGAACCGAAAGAAAGAAAAGAAAACGATTAAAAACAAACGATTGCTGACTCGACGACCGTACGATGTGGGTGCGCTTCGTCTTTGTGCGCGTTACATATACCGGGTGTCCGATCAGAAAAAGCCCGATATCTGGATAAATACGACGAGTACGAAAAAAATGTGCGTACAAAAGTTGCCCGGTTTTCACCGTTGCGCAACATCGCGACCTTGAAAATTTCTCAAACTTCACCTTTCAAGGTTAGTTCAAGGTCAGCCCCGGTTTTTCGCATAGAGACCTGAGGTTTTCTTCGCGCCGTGACTCTCCGCATAAAAAACGTAGTAACTTTTGTTTCAATGAGTTTTCCCCCAAACCCCTAGTTTCCTCCATAATCGACGTCGGCGATTGTTTGCCGGAATAAAAATCGTCGTATGGGCACCAGATACTGAAGTTTTTTAATATTTTGACGCGTTCACTCGATTATGATACTCCACGTAACCGAGCGAACACGACCACCCGGATGTTGCGGTCTCTCTCGCATCCGGAGATTTGCAATTTTATATCTAACTCGGTCATATCGTTTCCCTCTCTCGTCCTTGTTGTCCGTTACAAACACACACGTACACACTCATATATACACATATATAAACAGACATAAAATACATATGGAGTGTCCTGTGAACCTGCGGATTGCTCGGGTGGCGTATATATACAAACAAAGCGGTATACGACGAGTAACGGGGCAAACCACGCGCGTTCACCGTCTTCAGCCATAACGGAAGGTGGACTCGTGTCGTACCTTTGAACAACGCCGAGTGGTACGAGTCTTCGCTGAGGACTCACCGGATTCACAGGATCACTCGCTCGGCACACGAGAACACCCA
Organism: Ophioninae sp. A BG-2022a; assembly: GCA_030523105.1. Lineage (NCBI taxonomy): Eukaryota > Metazoa > Arthropoda > Insecta > Hymenoptera > Ichneumonidae > Ophioninae sp. A BG-2022a. The sequence goes on from JAPYZI010000479.1 coordinate 37,565, forward strand.
GATCGACGTTTAATTACTCTGAACGTTGCGTCGTTCATAGGCAATGGAAATTACTTTCAATTTTTCAAAATTTGATTCGAAGAGTACGAACTTCGAACGAGCCAAATATTTTGACGGGCGAGTGTCTACGATTTGAAAAGTGTCGTAATTGAAATTTTTTATGACAAGGGACATGGGAAATTGTAAAAATATCATTCCATTCGAATGATGTAACCTGGTATTTGATACTAGCAACAAACATTCGAATTTTCACGCTGAAAAGACATTTAATAAGAATTGATTCATTGTTTTTGTACAACAATACAAATCTGAAAAAAAAAACGTTTTGGATTTTTTGTAATACTGAAACAGAAGGCAAAAAACTTTTCTTAAAAAGCAATTCTAAAGATCGTTTTTAGAATAATTTAAACATTTTTTTAAATCAAAAGATGCATCGAAAAATTATTTCTAACGATAGTAATTATCTTTCGAATTATTTTTCAGAGAAACTGAAAAATCGTTCAAAATTCTTTTTTTAGAAAAGTTCATCGCTTTAAAAATATATTTAAGATTTTTGCAACATGAATTCTTAGTTAAGAATTCATTTTGCAGAATAAACTTTTAACGAAAAGTTTATTCAAAAGATATAGACTTTTTATTTGGACACACCTGTTATACAGTTCTTCACGTAAATTAATTAAAACTGAATTATTCAGTTCTCAGTTAAGAGTTATCTTAATTAGTTATCGGAATTCATTAGTGTTTTTACTTCGGAACTACTTATTTCGTACTGATTAAGTAACTCCGAATTAATTATATATTTATATTTATTAATTAAGAATTCAATACCACCAACTCACTTCGAAATGCATCTTGACGACAGAATGCACCAAAAAAAGCTTTCCCGGACTGTGTTGTATGCGGAATTTAATTACCTTCATTCTGCTCTACCGAGAATGGTGTATTTACTTTTTCCACAATGCTCGATTTCACTTGGCAACGACTACTCGTGACAAAAAAATCCGTATAATTTTGTACCAAGGGGATTCGTAAAAATCATAAAAAACTTAATTACCCTGAAGACAGAAACTCGTCACCAAAACTCATGGTCCCGTTACAACGGTCACCTTGGATATATTTGAGTGATACGAAAAAATCAATTTTATTCGAACATATCGAAAATCGCGTAACCGTTGAATATCAATGAATTAATTTGCGAGGTAATTAATGCAAAATGAAAAATAATACTACAATCGAATGATATTGTCCTGATTCCTTGACGCCGCTTTAAAATCAGGAGCATTACTTATTAAACAAAATTTCAAAGTAATTGTTAAACAAAGTAAATAAACTAAGTAAAATCGATCGAATAAAAAACGATTAAATTATTTCTAATTAATAAAGCAAACTACCGACGTAAAATGTCGATTAAAGATTTGTAAAAAACTTAAAAAAAAGAGACATTCGATAAACACGCAAAAAAAAGAAATACAGAAAAGGTTTTTAAATAAACCGACCAAACAGCCGATGGCGAATTTTTATTCAAAATTTTCAACCGATATTTCCAAAAGAGAACAAAGGCCTTTGAATGATAATTTCAAATGGGTAATTAAGTACGATACCAACCCGCGAGTCATTGACGTTTAAATCTCATTTTTAGCGACTTCACTTTAGAGCAAATTTTTTAACAATGTTCATCAGCACACCGCGATCTAAATGTGCAAAGAGGGATTGCGAATGGGCCCAAACATGAAGCAACCTGACAATTCAGAACCGTTACAATTCAAACGCAGTGAAACATTTATTTCTACGCTTCTTCCTCTTTCGTTAGACATCTTCTAACCTCTTTCTTCCATCTATTCGCTTTTCTACGTTTTTGGGGGTTAGTCCGATAAATTTGCAACAAAAATCCTCAAGAATCTTCCAGTAACTTTCGTGTTCAAAAATTCGAACGAAAATCGACATTTTCGTTGCGTCTCAGCGATTCTAACTTTCATCGTGAATGTCGAGAGATAAAATGGTTAATCCAACCGTGTCCGGAGTCACCCGATTAGCAATTCTATTTTGGGCCATCACCTACACAATGCTACCATTCAACTTCCACCCCCCCCCCCATCTGTCCCTCTTTCCTCTCCAGTATTACGATACACTACTTTCCACCGTGTTTACGTACATCCAACGAACGACGTGTTAAAACTGGAATTATTTCGTGTGTGGGCATGAAAACGACAACGACAGTCGCAAAGACGGTAGAGTTTCTTCGTCATCGTCGTGGTCTCCTCTTCATTCGGACGCCCTATTTATCATGACATTTCCCCTCGCGTGTGTGCAAAGTGCGTCGGAGGTGGAAAAAACGATGGGGAAAGATATACAGTGGCAGTCTGATTTTGTACCGCGATGTTTTTTTTGGATACCTCTTAAGGTGGTTGGAGAATTAAAAAATGCTGGAATAGGCAGCCCTTAAATCGAAAAATTGTGTATTTCGAAATATTTATAAATACTTAATAATATTTTAGATCCTTAATTGTTTTTTTCGATTCAAATGAAATGAAATATTATTTCACTTTAAATAAAAAATATAATAATAATAATAATAATAATAAAATAAAAAATATATAATCAACAGAAAAAGAATGATAATAATTGTAACAACAATTAGAAAATAATGATAATACCCATTTCGGTAATTATGCAGAAGTGGGGCACCATCGAATTTAAATAAGCTATGTAATATTGAAGAACCATATTTTTTGGCACCTATAATAGTGTGTGTATGTGCCTGTGTATTCGTGGTTTGTATCGGTTTGTATTTTTATTTTTACCCATTTTATTTTTTATTGATTTTAATGTTTTAATTTTATAAATTTTAAGGGAGTGTTTAAGAGAGTATTATTTTTTAATTTAGTAAAAAAAAATCGTTTTTCATTTAATAGAAGAGAGGGCGAATGGGTACTTGAGATTTTACATCACCACTCTTCATCACCAATTTTTGCACCAAAATTGGCGGGGTGTCTCACTTCTGCATAATTACACCCATCTTTTTTTAACATGGTAAAAGGAAAACATCGTAAGAGTTCGGTCTTCTCGTGGATAGCCAAAATGGTAATAAATCGAGATCACACTGTACCTATAGATAGACGATTTGTTTGACTCAGGAGGGAACAGTGCGCCCGAGTGTTTTCCTCGTTGCAGAGTACACGCAAAATTACGCAAAACGCCAAGCTATAAAGCGTTGAGGATTCCATTGGGAGGAAGATGAACGTCGCCTAGGGAGTAAACGAGCGTGAAACGTCTCAATCAACGTATGCCTCCTGCACCCCACCGCCCCCCCCCCGACTCCCCTCCATCACTCATATGCGTTAAAACGATCGGCGCTGTTTGATAAATTCTATGGCATGCGATCACCGCATTTTCAGCCGCGCGACCGATAATTGACGTTGGAGCCGCGTACGCTCGAATGAATTCGTGCCTTATCTGCCGCCTGTTGGAAATCACTTTTCGCAAACAAGAGCGACAGTGATAACAAGTAATCTAGTCGCTAGTTGTGGTGTCAATGTTTAACCTCGTTTCTTCTTTTTTTTTATGGCGGAGGGGTCATTGAGGGTTTAGAGGTTAGGTTTGAATATATTCAAAAAATTGTCGACTGGGACGAGATAAAATATTTTTATTTTCGTTGGGCTTGTTTGGGTTATCAACTGCGATGATTTTTTTCCTCGAAAAATCAATATTGTCAGTTATTTTACCAATAGTGAGAAATGGAAAGTAATAATGGAATAATTCAATAATAATGTCATTTTTTTGCCACACGAATCACGTGAGTCTGGAAATGGGGAAAAAGTGAGGTAACAGAAAAAAATCTTTCGATCAATCGTGATATTTAATTATTATTGATGAATTATTGAACTAGTGGAATTAGAAATAACAAATGTTATCTCTTAAATCAATGAGATGAAAAATAATTTAACTGCTAAGCCAAAGTACTGAAATTATTTTTTTAATATGATTTTTAAATTATTTTTCTATCCTGATGGTTAATTATTATTTCTCTTTAATTATTCAATTAATGTTACTTATCGATTATGAAATGATAACCGAATAATTGAACAATAGAATTATTGAACAAATTCGATTATGAGTTTTTATTTTTTTAAGTAAAAAAAATTAATTTTCAATTATGAAATTAAATAAAAATTATTCAGTTATTGAACTACTGAAACTAAAAAAATATTCAATGCCTAAACTAAAATAATATATTTACTTTTCTAAAAGTAATCACTTAATCCTGGCATTTAATCATTATTTCTATGTAATTATTTATCAACTGTTACGATGCTATTACAATATAATACTAAAATAATTAAATAATAATAATAAAAAAAGGAAAACAAAATATGTAAACTGAGCCTCAGTTAAAAATTGTCCACGAACGCGTTTACTCACGTAACTCGTCTGGAGATACGGAATGAGCGAGAGAAAAATAAGACCAATAAAACAATTATTTAATCAAGAGATATAATTTTTATTGTTATGCAATTATTAAATTATTACCATCAAATACTGAGATTCTGTTATAAAACGTCTGGAGAAAATTATAATTAAATAACCCATAAGAATATAATAAGAATCCAAAGAATTTTCAAAATCCTAAATCTAACTCAAAAATTATATCTAAAAGCTCGGTTCGATCGCACAATTCATCCGGAGAATGCAAAATTCCCCAAAAAAAGTAAACAATCATTATTGCTTTTTTTCGAATCATAATATTTAATTGTCACCATTATTATTAAATAATTCAATTATTATTATTCCACTATTCTACATAGGCATACTACCGTCACCGAACGATGAAATAAAAATGAAATAGTTCATGCAAATAATCATCAAACAATTGCAGAATCCAAAAAAAACCTTAACCCTAAAAACTTAAACCTAACCTAAAAATGATTCACAAACGCGTTTGGTCGCGTAATTTGTCTAGAGATAGGGAGAGAGCGTCCACTTCGGTCGCGAGTTCAAGAATACGTTACGCGTTGCGCAGCCACTGAACGGCAACGAAGCAGCGAGTTCAATCACTGCACTCTCGTCGACTTAGCAAACGGTCCGTCGTCGTAATCGTTCTCCAGCCAGTCTTATGGATCACCCGTGTGCATACACCGTCATGAAAACGCTTCACTTCGGTATACGCCCTGGCTATTGTATATATATATACACACACACACACATACAGGGTGACTTTTATAATATAGCCATGTTTATTTAAGGGCCCAGCACTCTTAAAAAAAAAGCCGTTCTCCGTCGTTCCGCGTTTTGGGCATCTGGTATGAAGCCGAATGCCTAACGGCCCTTATCTGAGTCACGAATTTTCACAATAATAAAAGTAAACCATCAAACGCGTTGGTAAAGGCAAAACTCGAACCAATTATTATATTTAGACGTTCACTGTCATATCGCAGATCCATGTCAATGTATTTTAATACCTTGAAGTCAAATCCACCATTTAATTCGCCTTAAACTCTCCATTTCTAGGAAAAAAATGTCAGAAAATATTCTACAAACGTTTTTTACGTTTGCTCAGTCTAATTTTGTATTTTTGGTAAAAACTCGTGCATATTCGTAATCAGCGGAAAATTTAAGATTAAAAAGATCCTTTTTATACTTTTAAAAAGGAAAAAAAAATTTTCGACTACCCCGGCCACTTTTCCGGAATCTCAAAAATCACGAAATTTCATAAGGTAGGGTAAAATTTCAAAGCGTAGGGTGAGCTTCTCGTATATGCTATGGAGATTCAATGGGTGGGTTTGGAAAAGGTTTTTGCTTGACTTAAATAATGGCATTGGATCCGTATCGATATCTCGTATAGTTTCCCCGGACAGACCATTTCAAAAATCGCCAACAAAAAAGGAAAAGAGAGAAATTTGCATAAATCGATGGTTCAACTTTGAATTTCTGCGAAAAGTCATCGGAACTTGATAAATCAAGAGGCATTTTGAAAATAAAATCATAACGAAGAGATTGAGCACACCGTGGAGTGTCGAATCCTAAAGGAAAATAAGCCACTGATGATTTCGTAAAAAAACTTTTTATCCCCAAAAATAAAATGTCGGATATGTAATTTTTTTTCACCGGTCCATTTCAATGTAATTTTATCCCCTGAGCACGAATCTATCATCCATCCCCCCCCCCCCCCAAAACTCAAAATTTCTGTGAAACAATCGTAAAAAACTTCTAAAAACACGATTATTTTCAGCTGAAAATTTTCAATTCGATAGACCCTCAATACTATATCGGAATCGAAAAAAAACACGTTCGACCCTCGTAACTAGGCGTTTCGAAGCCTTCTTTGTCCGAAAGCGAATTCACCACCCATCTCTACAAAATTTGCAATTTTCGCACCTTTCTACATATAGAAATTTGCCATTTTCACGCCTTTCCAATATAAAAACGCTACAAACTTATTCCCCAACCTGATATATACGAAGTACAGGAAAGGTAAATAAACAATTATCTCTCTCTCTCTCTCTTTCTCTCTCCGTCTCTCTAAGCGCGTCTCGGGTCGGTTCGTCGTCGCAACGTCGAGGAGTTTGCGCGGCTCGGTTGGACGTGGCGAGGTACGAGCTTGGCAGACTTTCAAGAATTGAGCGGCCTTCCGAAGAGCCCGCGAATCAGGGAGAAATACCGCTGCGCCGCTGCGGTAATCTTCATCCATCTTCGCTCTTGTGTATACCCGCGAGAGCGAGCGAATGTTTGGAGGTTGCCAGTGAAGTTGCGCGCGAGTGCTTTTCTTTCAGTGCTGACCCTCATTGGAGAAGGCCAAAGAGCTGTTTATTTTAAGAGTAGCACAATTAATAATATATATTATTATTAATTGTGCTACTCTCGTTTTTTAACATTCGTAACAAATAAAATAATTGTTTTTTATATATTTTTTTTCTCACATCTAGCATAATATTTAGCCGCGGTACTTTGGTCATGAATTTTTCTTCGAATAGTTCCACGGCAGGGGGGGGGCGATAAATACGCATGGGTATGCGGTGGAAACTAGACGATGAAATAAAAAAATATAACCCTCAACCAGCAAACATGAGTCGTTTTTGCCTGGCCAAAAATTTCATTCTGAAATTTCTCGAACGTTTAATTATTTAATGATAATTAAGTCATTAGGTTTTTAGGTTGGGTAATAAGTTCGTAGCGTATTTATATTTTCTTTTTTTTACGATTTTTTTTTTGCTGTTTCACTAAGTGTATAATATTCATTGGATAAAGCTCGTTCTACTCTACAAAACTGTAGAGTTATTTACAGTATTTCTAAGTAATTAAATTTTTTATTACTTTTGAGGCTTAGCAATAGAATATTAAAAGCAAAATTGTCGACACCTTCTCTTCTTTGCTTTTCATTGGGGCCAAAAAGCTGCTGGAGAAGCCCGGGACAATTTGCGATGTCGAAAATGTCTTGGAAAATGCGGAAAGCAGGTATAAAAAATGTTGTTTTTAACCTCCTGAATACTCCGTTTCTAAGCCTTAAAAGTAATAAAAAATTAAATTACTTAAATAGACGTAGAGCGAAAAAAGCTCTATCGAATGAATATTATACATTTTCTCAAACAGCCAAAGAATCGTAAAACAAACAGCCAAAGAATCGTAAAAGAAAAAAATATATAACAACGCTACGAACTTATTTCCTAACCTAATAAATATATTTGGCCAATCGACGAATTTCTCATTAAAGAATAACCAATAATGTTTCGTGACTCACCCTCTTGGCTGGGGTTGTTCGGATTCGGATGAGAAGTCAGAGAGGACGGTGTCTCGTCCTCCGCGACGCCCATCGTCGTTCCTCCCGCTTGCCGATGATGATGATGGTTGTGATGGTGGTGATGATGCTGATGATGTTGCGATTCCACCTCCGTCACCTCTTCACACCTGTTCGATGTTAATTGTAAATTCTTTTTTCATCTCTATCCTGCTACTTTATTATATTTATATCGTATAATAATAATAATAATAATAATTGTCAATATTATGATTATTATTAATAATATACAAATATTTATATATAAATTATATTATGATATAGTACTGATTTATATAGTTATTGTATGTATTATTATGTTTATTATTGTATTTAATATATCTATATATACAATGTAAAGTCCTGACGTCAATAATGTCAACAAAAACAATCGCAAAAGAAATACTAAATAAAGAAACGAAAAATTATAGGAATAATTGTAAACAAAAAATAAACGTTTACACGCCCAATAAATAAACGGAAGAGTAATGAGACAGATTACTTTATCGAAAATTTGTAAAAATGCAAAGTGAAGAAACGAGGAATGATGAAAAAAAAAAAACAACCGAAAAAACAAATCCAACAAATTACATCGTCATCGCCCCCCCGAATATACCGCGATTCTACCCAATCAGTAACATACGACCTCGTGTTGCGGTGCACGTGCCATTCGAGAGTCAACCTTATTTTTGTTCACGAAATGACGAAAAAGAAGAAAAAAACACTCGCACACGAGAAAAACAAATGAACTTTTCGGGACGCGCGAAAAAAGTGGACCTGATTAATAGTACGTGTTTATGCCCTGCGCATATTTTAATTATTATTATTATACGGCAATAATGAGTGGTGTATTTAATAATAATAATAATATATATAAATGCTACAAATAATAATATACCGTTATTATTGTTACAATGACGCGTCGTACATTTTGTTTAAATAACAACATTGATATAAAATATATTACTGTTTAGTATTCGTTATGATAATTAGGTCAAATATTGATATATTATAAAAATCATGAGAACGATAATAACAAAGTGCCAGTACTATGTAATTATTATTATTATTTCAATTATAACCATTTAAAAAAAAATCAAATAATAATATATATAAAATATAAAAATAAGAAAATAGTGTAACAATAATAATAAATTATTGATGTATCATTATCGCTTGTATTTCATATTGTCAAAAAATAAGAACAATAATACAAGCATTTTCCTTAACCATTATTATTTATAATGCTGCGTTGTTATTATTGTATATTAATTATCACAATGATGCATTATTACAAAGGCAAATAAAAATTGTGCAGACATTTTCTCAACATATTCAAAAACTGAACAACAACACCCCCCCCCGACCGACCGCACAGAAACGAGGAGGACCAAAATGACGTTGAAGTTGATGGAAACTTCGATGTAATTTTGAGGATACTTCGAGTCGAGTCGCGTCGAAAATATTTTCGACGCGACTCAACACGTGCAAAACTTTCTTTGCACGAGTTGGTCAAATAAAAATGATTATTCATCATTTTTACTTGACAAAAACTCCGCAATTGAATTGCAATTTATATAATTTTGGGTAATAATAACAATTGAATGAAAAAAAATTGAGTAACGGATGAAAAATAATTATTTTAATAAAAAAAAAAGAAACGTTCGACCGTTGCGAACGTCAGCGGGACGGGTGAGAAAGGATTCTTCGAAGGACGAAGATCGATAACACTAGCGGAAAAAAGCGAATCCTCGCGATTCGCACACCGCGGATGCGGGATACGGTTATTCTATTTCTATTTGTTGTCACCGAGGGCTCTCGAGCGTGTATTTTTGGCTCGCTCGATATACGCTCTCCTATCTGTCCATCCCCTCCACCCGCTCGCGCCAATCGCATTCTCGTCTCAGGCGCACGCACCCACCGAGAAATTCCTTCGCTCTACGTTGGTCCGGCCTGACTCGCGTCGTTACCTATGCGAGCGGAGTCACGTACAGGCGCATCGAAGGGCCTCTCCTCTCGCTTTCGACCGATTAAACGCGGTATCGACCTGGAGTACGTCAGGTGGTCGTTCCGACATTTGCCACCTTCGATCGAATACATCGCTTTTGTTTCTCCTCTCCGGGATCCGGCACTATAGACTCTCAACGGAGTTTCGTACTTTTTATACCATTTCTATACAGCATTTCTTTTGTTCATGCCTTCCTTGTGATCGATGTTTTCGTCGACGGAATTATTATTATTGTTTTTATTGGTTTTATTTTATTATTATTGTTTTATAGGTATTTATATTTTTATTATAAAAGATTTTTATATTATTATTATTTGTTTTAATTGGTTGTCTTATTATTTGGAACTTTTTTGAATAAAAGAAATTCCATTACATTTTCAAATATAATTTGATTTTATGATTTTTATGATCATTATTGAATGAACAAGAAATTAATAAGATCGACCATTAATAACCAAATTAATCGGATTAAGTATTGATACTCAAGAGGTTGTTGTTGTTATTATCATTGATGTTGATTGCATTATCACTGCTGTATTTGATTGTTTTTTTAACTTGTTGAATCGCTACTTTGTAATTGTCATTATTAACAATTACTGCGGTCATACAACATTTCCTTTATAGAAATTTGATAATCACATTTGTTATGTAATAGAAATTTCAGTATGAAATTATTATTACACATTTTATATATAGGTCATAATTGCAATAATTTTTATTATAATTTTATGATTATTATAATTGTTATAATTATAATTATCATTATTGTGTAGATAGCAGAAGTTTTTTTCGTGGAGGAATAACGATGGAGGAGGGGAAGTCCCGTTACTTCGTGCTTTCTCCACACAGACACACGTCCACCAACGGATTCCGAAATTTCGACTCCTCGGTCAACTTCACTACCTGCTTGTACACGTATGTCGAGCGATCACGCATACGGGGGGGTATTATACATGTGTACTTACATCTTAAAACACGAAGAACCCGAGTGGCTGCATATCCGTATGTTTTTTCTTCAACGGGAACGACGAACCTACAATATCTGCCCTATTCCAGAATTCTTCGTCTCTCTCCTTTTTCGCCCTCTCCCTTTCGAGTTATTCACGATTGAACTCGCAGATATTTCGCCCGATCGAGTGCATTCGGATGCTCGCGAGAAAGAGATTCGCGAGGCGAAGGATCACTGGAAGGGGGAAGGGGAGGGACCGCGAGAGGGGGGGGGGGATTTGGCGCACGACACTCGCGAAAATGTGCGCAAATTTGTTCGCACTTCGGGTTCGTGAGAGATCGAGGTATTTTTTTCTATTTATCCGGCGATCGAAGTTTTGATGGAAAATTCGAATGGCCGAAAGAAAACAAACAATGGCGACACGTTCGAGAGGAGAAACCACAAAAATCGTTTTTTTATTTCGTGAAAAGACACACGCACACACACACATACACCCACGTTTGATATTTTTCGATCCAGGGTGAGGGATTCGTTTTACTCGGGAGCTTCGTTCGACCCCCACTCCGACTTGAACGACCAGGCGATTCTCATTTGCAACCCTCGCGATACGACCGGCGTGTTATTTTTTTTTTCTTTTGCCGCGTGAGTCACGGGATAATTTTTGTTTATCGTTTTATATCAATGTTGTTGTCGTTCACAAATCGGTAGAATTTTCGCACTGCGCTTCTCTCGTTTCTCGGCCGTTTTCACCCGAGAGAGATCTCGGACGTAAGAGATTATTGACAAATTGACACGGAAGAGGCGTCGCGACGACAAACGTCCCGTAAAACATTCCCAAATGCCCGTGGCGCCCCTCTCGAGCCGCGACGGCCGCGCGGGCGAACCACGCACCCGTGGCTCTGCGCCATCACCCGGCGTCAGGACGCAACCCGTTGAAAACCTCCATTGGCAAGGTAGATAAAAAAACGCGGGTCGAAGCCGAGAGATGGCGGAAACGGTGTAGAGAGAGAGAGAGAGAGAGAGAACGAGATGATAGCGAGAGTGGCGCTGACAAGAACGAAGGACCTTCCAATACACTCTTACCCGAAATACTAAAAAAATCGAAGAAACCCAAACGCGAGGATTACGATGCATCGCAACAAAAATTTTGGCCGGGAAAACATATCCAAGGATATTTCCGAACAAAGCGGATCGGAAGTGACGAGTTGCGAGGAGTGAAAGTATGAGGCAAGATGGCCGCCCTCCGGCGCCAATATTGAATGTTACAATACATTTTTTTTTAATCCGCGACGTTTAGCATCAACGATGCGAGATCTACGTCTGTTTGGCGCGTACGTGATGTAGCCTAACCTCGACAGAGTCGAGTTAACGCGATCACCGATTACAAGGATTACTGACCCATATACGAAACGTAATCTCGTAATTTCCGGCCGTCCGAGTCTTCCAACGCCGAGAAATCTCTGTCGATGATGAACGTGACTATTTTCTTGTTTGTTGTTTTTCGTTCTCGCCTTCAACCGACGTGCACTTTCGACATTGTTCACCGCTCACTGTAAGAGCGCGCACTGCGGCTCTTGCACTTTCAATTTTCACAATAACCCTGTGTCCTGTGCGCGAAAATGTAACATCTGACGCTGACACATCCGCAGACTGCAACAAGTGTCTACAGAGGGCGCTCGTAGAGTTCGAACGCGATATAACAAAAAGAAAGAAAACGAGAGCGGCCTTCAAAATGGCCGCACGTGACGTACATCCGAGTACAATGCACCCCCAACCCCCTATTCCCTTTTCATCTCTTTGCATTCTCTCTCTTCTCTTCTCGTTCTATTCCTTTTTTTCATTGGCTCTCATCTCAGCAGTGCCGAGTTTGGCGTTAGGCGACTGGCTCTCTCGCGCCATCCAACTCGCTCGTCTATGTTCCCTTTTTTTTCGCCTCCCAATTCGGTCGTGCATGGACACTAGAGTAAAAGAGTGGACACAGGAAAGAAGAATACGTAGTACTAGCGTACTGGAAATCCGATGTTTCAATAGTTTCGTATTCTGCCAAAAGCGTCGCAAAGGTAGCCAACTTCGGCCAATAGGAGAATAATACCGTTTGGCGCTTGCGCAGCATAAACTTCGTTCCATTTTTATGCGTGTGTGTGTATACATATATAAATATTACAACCGTACAATGTATATGGGGCATTCCATGCCGATTCGACCTAGGTTTGACACATCACCTCTCCGATTTGACCTGCTATTTTTTATGTTATTGTACTATCTCTGAAAGACACTTGGGAATTTTTTCGCAAAAAAATTTTTTTCTATAACCAATAGCTCACAAAACACAAAAATTCTTTTAAAAATCTAAGAAATTTCTGGTCAATTCTACGTGATGTCACGTAAATTTTTTCCCCCTTAACTTTTTTTCATTTTCTCTTTTATATTTTTTCGAAGAGAGCGCGTTGTAGTCCAAACAAACACGCAACCACTTTTTTTGAACGCTCACACTGTTTGATATGTGACACAGGATTTTTTTCGGTTTTTAAATTTGGGCGTTAATTTTTTTGTTAATTAAAAACATTGTGAAGTCAAACCATTCCGAAAAAACTCTGACAACAAATTCTCGAGTGCCTTTCAGAGATAGTACAATAACATAAAAAATTGCGGGTCAAATCGGAGAGGTGTCGTGTCAAACCCAGGTCGAATCGGTATGGAATGTCCGATATACAGAATTAATATATTACCAACAAAATATCTGCCAACAAAATATTGCAATTACCGGGGACCGAACCCAGGACCTCCAAAAGTGTAGTAAAGCGCCCTATAATTTTTGCGACGAAACCGTTCCATGATATATATATATATATATATATATATATATA
>JAPYZI010000480.1:0-51083 GCA_030523105.1 Ophioninae sp. A BG-2022a
GCACAAAGTGGAGTACCAAATCCCAAAGGGAAAAAAGTTATCGATGATTTAGTAAAAAAATGTATTTTGCCCAAAAATCGAAAAAAAATTTTGATTTTTGATATTTTTTTAATTGATCTATTTCGATGTAATTTTGTCCCCTGAATCCGAATATACCATTTATTTTCCCAAAAACCCAAAATTTCAATGAAAAAATCGTCAAAAACGTCCAAAAATACGATTTTTTTTTGTGTTTGCGGTGTTTTCGACGAAATTTCGATTATATTCGTCGAATGTACAATCGAAAATTCTCAGTTGATTACAAATATTCCCGAGTTTTTACCGAAAGTACAAAATTCGACTGGAAAAATGCAAAAATCGTTTCTGGGATATTTTTTTGACACGTTACCCTAGTCATGGCGAGTTCAAGACGAATCAAATGATGGATTTGTGGAATATTAATAATAATTCAGGGGTTAATCCGGTAACCATACATGCTTGCATCAATCGACTCAGAATTTCACCCCAACCCCCATTTTCACGGATGACATTCCGTCGTGGAACCCCCTGAATATCTTGTATTAACGATTCGAAAAAAAAGCGGATTACTCAAAGTGGCGTAGGTGCTAAGTTTGCGGCGATCGTCCATAACAGCTGGTCGCTCGTGACGCCGCCAGGCGGCAGTTTGGGTGGCGAAATAGTTGTCGTCAAGCCGCCCGTAAGAACAGTCCTTCTATGTACGCCTGACTTCGTTGATTAAACGGTGAATTCGGAAACAAATCGATGAGAGGAAAAAAAAATAAGTTGGCATGGGAAGAAACTAATCACTGACAGAGAACGCAGTGTTCCGCATCTACGTTTCACTACGTGACTCTCCGATGGCTGCCGCAACGGATTGGTGCATTGCCCCCGTCTCTTTTATCTCTATATACTTTCGGCGGCCCCTCGAGGGAAAACGAAAACTATAAAAACCTTTCGATTTGGTCCGGCAGCCCAAATTACGTTCTCGGAGATCTACACCTTTCACCGTCACCTCTCCCCCCCCCCCCAACTCCTTCTCTTGCCTCGCGGAGCTCTTGATGGATGGAGAGCTCGTCGCGACCATTATCTCATGGCGGCTTCGTTCTTTCGCCGCGTGAGCCCGGCACCGTCGTCGGAATAGAGAAAAAAAAAATCTCCGTTCTAAAGTTCTCCTCCGGTAAGATACGCAGGATTCTTGGCCCAACGTGATTATTTTCGTCTCGAACTATTTTTCACTATCAACGCGACGGAGCTTTCCAGTGCACCCATGAACTTCACGTTTTCTAGATACGTATCACCGAGTAAATCTTCGAACTGTTTTTTATTCCGAGCTTAAAGTATACGAGGACCGGAAGTATATTTCAGTGAATAGCGAAGCTACGCCAGGATGCTGATTATTCTTATTTCTGGACCCCAACATTGTTTCCGGTACACAGCGTTCGGCGGCGCATCAAAGAGGCAAGTATACGCTCGGTATTCAGCGTTCGTCGCTGCTCGAGCTCTCGAAGGCAAAAAAAAAAAAAACGTGACCTTCGTCACGACCCCTGCGTCCCATCCCTTCACGGCAGGAACTTTGAAAACACTTCCCGTCGCAAAAACTGGCAGTTTTACCCGTTGGGCGAGAAGAGGTGGGGGGGCCAGTGCTCGGAAAGGCAAGAAGCTTCGTTTCGCGCGATTTCGAGCATCGGCCGAGCAACTCTTCAACCGCTAACGGTGTTTTTGTTTTTCTCCGCTATGGCGTATACACCCGAGAAGGAAAGAGCGAGACGCTACGTAGGGTATGGTGTGGTGGAGGGGAGGGCTGATGGTAGAAAAACGCCGCTCGTGATGAGAAAACAGAGAGGAGGGGGGGGGGGGGCAGCGTTCGAGTCTCCATGGAGGGGGCCAACTGCGAGGGCCACAAGGGGGCACAGCTGAAAAAAAAGTGGCCGTAGGAGGGGGCTTCATAGCCAAGTTCCCCTCCCCCTGTTTTGACGTTGCAGCTTTACTACGCTCCCCTTCGTGTTTTTTTCTCCTCCCTTCCTCTGTGCCCCCTCCTGGCGGGTGCAACGCGAGACAATTCGCCGTGGCACTTCTCGTTAGTCGACGGGGGCAAGAGTACGTAGCGGAGAGAGCTGGTGTAGAAATCTCGAGAGTGGAATATTCAGTAGCCGAGTAGGTTGATGGTGTTAACGCGGCCGCTCGACGTTTCTCACTGCACGGGCAAATTCACGAGACGCTCCTGCGAGAGCGACGAACGTGCGCACGCGCAACGAGGGGGAAGAAAAGTGGAGGGGCGTGGCGGGGGAAGCCTCAGAGGGGTATCAACAAACAAGGACGGTTGGATCGACGAATGGGAAGCGAGATTCGTTCAAGGGTGATCCAAAGGGAGACAGACGGAGAGGAAAGGAAAAATCGGTGTTTTTTCACGCTTTTCGTAATCCCGAGTATCTCTGTGCAACGTTGAGTGAAGAATCGACTTTTCGTCCGCTTTTGTCACGGACGTTTAAAAAAACGAAGACATTTTCGTCGATCGTTGAAAAAAAAGTTTTTTTTTTTTCACGTAAGCTTCGAAAAACCCGTCCAGTACCGGAAGTGGACAATTATTGCGAAATTTACGAATTCTCTGAAGCATCCGTTTACTGCTCGGCTATCATCGCTCGGTTCTCTGCGTCGTTCCGGTGCGGATCGCGCGAGGTCGCCACCCGAGGGGTTTACTCGTCGCTCTCGCTCTAGCAAGGCGGGTCGGGAGGGGGAGGGGGAAATAGTACGGACGCTCACCGCGTGGGACACGCACAGCTGGTACAGCCGGTTGTGTTCGTTGCCCGATACTTTTTCCGTTTGTATGTGCGTAACGTGCGCGCCGTCGGTTACTAGTTTTCGTGCGTCCGCTCTTTCGTATATTTCTTCGATGTTTCGTCAACCGTGCGTCGTTCCTCGCGAATTTGACGATCGGTGAAGATAAAGAAATCGTTTTCGTTACTTTTGATTCAGTTTTCTTATTTTTTTTTTTAAACGAATCAAGAAAAGACTGGAATCATGTATAAGTTGCTCGGGGGTTTGGCCAACTACCTGAAATGGCAGGAAATCAAGACCGACTCGATGGTCTTTCGAATGCACAATTCGTTCACGACGGTACTTTTGCTCACGTGTTCGATGATAATAACTGCAACCCAATACGTGGGGAGTCCGATATCGTGCATCGTTCAGGGCCTACCTAGACAGCCGATCAACACTTATTGCTGGATCACCTCGACGTTTACGATGCCGGACGCCTTCAACCGTCAGGTCAGTTAACAACCATGACAGTTCTCATCCTTCGTAGAAAACAATGCGCCGGTTAAGTTAGCATCCTTCCGCGCCGGAAGTGCGTTCTTTTTGACAAATCCATCTTTTCCTTTCTCTCGTTTACGATGAGAAAATCGTTCTAACCTCCCCTCCACCGTTCTTCGTATTATCCTCATAGAAATAAAAAAAAAAAAAACAAAAGAATAACGTCGCCGTTCAAACGATGCGAACTCTATCGGCCATTTTTTCTCCACTTCGCGCGGCGCGCGGTGTAGAACGCGCCTCGATTCACGCGGCGGATAAGGATTCTTCTTTTTTTTTCCTTCTTTTTTCCGCCCACAACCTCTACAGGTGGTCGACGCGGTCTTTCGAGTATCACGCGCGTTGAACTCACTCGAACTGTGTGTAGTCGCCGCAATCTCCATCCCATTTCACTACCTTCCCTCACCCCCCCCCCCTCCCCACCGCCTTCCTCGATAACCGTTTTCGCGATTGCGCGTCGCCGCGACCCATTTCGTTCGAATAGCCGCCATTCTTCATCGATTCACTTCACAGATCCGTCGCCGGGTTACTTCTGTCCAACTATTTTATCGTTCGGTCTCGTTACTTGCTTCGCCCCGTTTCTTACTCGCGTGCGAACGCGAACGCGTTCGTACGAAGCATTTTTCCTGACGCAGCTCGTTCTCCGTTTATAATAATAATAATAATAATAATAATAATAATAATAATTTCAATGATGATGAAGAATATAATAAAAATATAATGACTTGCGTAATATAAATAATATAAAAAATAAATATAGATAAAAATGAAAAAAAACCAAATTGTAATAACAATATGGTTTTTTTTTTTTCATTTTTCATTTGTCATTATTAGTGAAACAAGAATTTCGTATGAATTTATTATTCACAATTAATTATTGCCAAAATAATAATAGTATTAATAGAAAACAATTCTGCAACTCTACAAAAACAATAATAATAATAATAATAATTGTACGAAAGGGATTTACAAGCCTCAAAAATTGAAATTTATTTTTAAAAGTGTTAGGAAAAAGGTATTAATATTTGTGTTCTTCGTTAAGAGAAAAAGATGGAGAAAAAGAAATGTTTTTATTTTTTTTTTTTTTGACGAGGTCTAGATATAGAGCCGATACCACGGAATTCGCCTAAAGTCCTACGACGGTCAAGGTCACATTTCCGATTATCGCTTCATCTTACGTCTCTCGTGTCATCGGAATGGCCGGCGCGAGGGGGGGGGGGCGGCTGCGTGAGGAATAGAGCGATCGAGCCACTTTTGCTTCCGGACTCGTTTGTTTATTTATTTATTTGTGGTTTACGAGACTTTAATGGTTGTGTGGGTAAAGGCAAGGCGCGTCGCGCGACGGCGAAATCTGTGAACGATGGAAAATAAAAATCACGACGTAGGAATGTTGTCTCGGTGAGAACGTAATCGGCGCTTCAGGGACACGATTGAGACAAACATAGAAGCAACGGTGCACGCGTGCAATCCAACAGTTGCAACTCTCGTAGACGAAGCTTTATTTTTCCTTTTTATCGTTTTTTTTTTTTGAGATATTTTATATTTTAGTTTTTGGTTTCGTCGTGTACGAAATTTCGATTCGTCAGTACACATTTTTCAGATGTCAGATATTTAATTTTTTACTTTTTTGTTTTGGGTTGTAACTTTTTGATTTTTTTACTTTTATAATTTAGATTTTTTATTTTCTGTTTTCGGATTTTTCGAATTTTAATTTTCGGATGTTACGATTACCTATTTTTACATTTTTAGATTTGTAATTTTTAGTTTTTAACTTTTAGATTTTTGGTGTTTTGAATAAGTATTTCAAGTTTTTTTACTTTTTAGATTTTGGATTTTTAGATTACATATTAAAGGTTTTTTGAATTTTATATTTCTAGATTTCAGGGTTTTAGATTTCTAGATTTTTATTCGTATGTTTCTATCGAACGTGAATTTTTGTTGTTCCGGCAGGTTGGCGTTGAAGTCGCACATCCCGGAGTGGCCAACGATTTCGGCGACGTCGATGCCAGAAAGTACTACACGTATTACCAATGGGTTTGCTTCGTCCTCTTCTTCCAGGTACAATTTGAACAATTTCAAAATACTAAACGAAAAAAAAAAAAGAATTTTTTTAAATCGTCCATAATCTGCAAATTATACAAAAAAAAAAAAGAAAAAACAAATCAGCAATAACAAAAAAAATCAGTAAATAGGGAATTTCGAAACAAAACCTCGTTTCTTCCGAAAATCCCGTATTGGTCATGAAATATTCATAATCAATATTTCATCCATATACATTTCTCTTTATTTATTAATTATTCATTTATTCAATTACTTCTTTTTATTTACATAATTACACAGTTTACAACATTTTCGAAAAAACCCCATTTTTTCTTTCAACATTTATTTATTTATTTAAATTTATTTTATATCAATTTATTTATTTATTTACCAGACATAAATAAATAAATAAATTAATTAAGTAATTAATATAATCAACGTTTAGTATTTGAAAAAAAAAACGAAAAGAAAAAAAATAATGACAAAGATCCCCATTAAAATTCGATCGATTTGACACACTCGTACTCATGATCTAAAAATAAATTGTCCGTGAACGGAATTAATAGTATATCGCGCCACGTACGATAAAAATACATTATGCCCTATATATATATTATATATATATATATGTATGTATGTATATGGATATCAGTAACGATAATTGTTTATATCGTATGTCAGTACGATATATTAAACCGCTTCCAAAGCCCCCCCCCCTTTCTCTCTCTCTCTCTATATATATACATATCATGTGTATATGCATGTTTGGGTTTATCGTATACAATTGTGACGACGTTCTCATCTGCCACACGTTTGTATCTTGTTTCACTTACGCGGGCACAATCGACCAGGCGATTCTATGCTACGTGCCACAATGGCTGTGGAATATTTGGGAAGGAGGTCTTATCAGTACACTCCTGATGGGGATGAACCACGGGCTCGATAAGCAAGAGACGATCGACAAAAAAAAGAATATCCTCATGGACTATCTCGCTTCTCACATCAGGGTAAGAAAACAGAAAAATGTGTTATTTATTTTTCGTATTTTTGTATTGTTATTTTGGCGCAGAGTGAAACGAAAAGTTTAGTTTTCATTTTGAAAAATGAAGAAAAAAAAAAAAACAAACAAAGAATCTCGAAATGGAAGATTTTTCTATAATTTTTTTAAAAGTTGTAAATATAAAAATCGAAAATTGTACGCAGCCGGCGAAATTCGAAAAGTTACATTTTTTATTGACAAATCTCGTTAAAAAATGTGAATCGAAAGAGAAATTTTTATTTCCCACTTTTTTTCATTTTGACAATAATGAAAATTGAATAATGCCAAGTTCTTAGAAATGAAAAAAAGGGAAGTTTTAAAAAATGGAAACAAAAATTCAAATGAAAAAAGATTTAATTTTAATTTAAAAAAAAATTCAAATGAAAATAGATTTAATTTTAATTTTTTTTTAATAGTAAATCGAAGAATCGAAAATTTTACATAGCCCACAAAGTTTGGAAATTCACATGTTTTTTTTTATAAGGAAACTAAAATGTTTAGTTCAGAGTTTGAAAATTGAAGAAAAAAAAAATGAAAACTGTATGGAAAAATTAATAAAAAATTTTGTTGAGTCGTAAATCAACAAATAAAAAAATTTGAAAATGATGAAAAAAAAAACAAATAAAAACGTGTATAGAAAATTTAATTGAGATTTCGTTTAAAAGTCGTGAATCGACAAAAGAAAAATTTTTTAAAATTATATCAGCCCTCGAAATTTGAAAAGTTACCACCTCTTTTTTTTTCGAACGAGCCTCGTACATTGTCGTAGCGTGGGATTATTATCGTGGCAGATAAGAAGGTGACCGGGTGATCGCGAGATCGGATTCGACGAGGGGGGCCAACTAAGGGATCCGGATAAGAGACGGAGGAGACGTTGAGAGGAGAATTCTCGAGTTACGTCCAATTCGCTCTCGTTGAATTCAATTATTTCTAATTCGAACGAACCTTCGTTTTCTTTGCGTCGCTAACGTACATTCATATTCATATCCACGGGTATAAACACGAAGAGGTGATTGTTGAAGACGTTCGAGCTTGGAACGGGCCACTGAACCGAGCGGTTTACCCAAATGTCTCAAAAACTTTGAAAACTTTCAAAAAGATGTTCACCGTTATCGAAAAACAGATACGAATTCTTGAAGTACATTTTTTCTGATACAAAATTATTTCCGATATCAGAAAACGATGTTTCATGCGAGATAAGGGGAAACGTTCATTTCGAGTTTTTATTTATGATCGATCGATTGTTATCTTGAAGAATTGACGTTTGATCAAGTAAAAGCTTTTAAACGATTTTTGTGAAAAATATTTTTCAATTGTGTATCCGACAGGAATATTTAATAATTAAGATTATTAATCATAATATTAAAAATAATGATTTACTTAATTATTCAACGCGACTTTTGTCAACAAATTTATTTATTTTATATTTTTATTTAATATATTCGATACTTTTATCAGTTCAATTTAAAAACGAAAAAAAAATCAAATAAATAAATCGATCAAAAAAATAAATAAAATAATCGAAAACAATAATGGAACGATTCATTAAATTGATCGTAACAATGCAATATCTGTTACGATAATTATTAACATAAAAAATTGCTTTAATAAACTTCATTTTTTTTCTCATAATAATTATAACATCGTTTTACGTAACTTCACTTGTCAACTGCGAGTTTTGAAAAATCCGGTAGTTTGCTTATGCAATAATTCTCCAATTATTTCTCTCCTAATAAAAACGTATTTCATGATTTTCAGAATCACAACTCGTACGCTTATCGTTACTTCATCTGCGAGTTTCTCTGCCTGTTGAACATCTTCGTCCAGATGTACCTGATGAATCGTTTCTTCGACGGAGAGTTTATAAGTTACGGATTGAAGGTGATTCAATTTTCGGACACGCCGCAGGAGGAGCGCGTCGATCCGATGGTATACGTGTTTCCACGTGTGACGAAATGTCTCTTTTACAAATACGGTCCATCGGGTACGATACAGCAGCACGATTCCCTTTGCGTTCTGCCGCTTAACATCGTCAACGAGAAGACCTACATATTCATCTGGTTCTGGTACATAATACTGTCGGTCCTCCTCGTTGGATTGCTCCTGTACAGAGCTGCGATTATTTTCGCGCCTGCGGTTCGACCCAGACTGCTTCATTTGACTTCGAGACTCCTTTCGATCGAAACTTGCTCCAATATCAGCAAAAAAGTTGACATCGGTGATTGGTGGATTCTCTACGTCCTTTCGTCCAACATGGATTCCCTTCTCTATCGAGATCTTCTCGAGGAACTCACCAAGAAAGTTGGACATCGAAGCCAATCAGGAACTTCGACGAGTCCCTAATTAAATCAAGAAAATCATTTCCTCGCGATCGCTATGATAGACTATTATCATATTGGAAACGTCAAACCATTCGCTGCCGAATCAAAACTTCGGAAAGCAAACGAGAATTGCAATAACCGTAATCAAAGTTTGGAACGAGAGAAGCGAGTGAATTTTTGCACGAATCACGAGCGTCAATAATCTCCGTTCATGAAAGTCCAATTCGCGACGTCCATTAAAAGAATATGTGTATTTTTTTCCGATGTAATATAATCGTAGATATAGATTTACGGCTCAAACGCGATTTCTGTGTCGAGCGCGTTTTGCTAGTTCTGAAAAAAAAAAACTAGTTTTTATCCAGATTCGTTAAAATCTAATTTTGTTCATCATTAAATTCGGGGTGGAGATTTACGAGTAGCGAGATGAACTGTGGTAGCAAAAGTTCATTGGAAAGTACCTTAAGATCAATCGTCATCATTTTGGATGGCGACTGGTCGTTCAGGTGAATTTTCATCGACTCGTCGTTTCGAAATCCACTTCCGGACACTTTGTCATCTTTTGGACAAGTTTTTTTAACATCGCTGATGGATAGATTCTTTCTATTCAATAAATCAGCGTATTAGTAATTTTTACTAGATCAGTTTAAAAAAACGAATCGGGTTGGGTAAAGAACTAGTTTTTTTTTTTCTCGAAACGAAATGGGTTTTAGTCGTAAACCCAAACGGAGACGAGTTCTTTTTTTTTTTGGCTCATTCGAAAATGACCGCGATGTTGCGCGAGTCTGCTCAAGCCTACACTTCCAATTTTTCCTTTTTTCTACTTCGATTCTTTTTCCATCATCGTTGTCTCGCGATACATACATTATTCACGAGAAAACTTCGTTTCGAAACGAAGTTTTTGAATGTTCGATTTTCAAACGATGTTCCAAGTTCTTCGATCGCCCATACAAAGACTGAATCGAGTTTGGGGTGAACAAAAGGCGACGAAAAAAAAACACACACAAAAAAATAGAATTTGGAACACCGTAAATCATTTTTCTCCCTGCCAACGCGAGATTTATAGATCTAAAGCGATAAGCAATTTATCTTATAAATTCTCTCTTTTTATTACACGTTAATGTTTACTCAAAGTTATTATTAAACGCACAGAGGCTTTTTCCGCCATTAAGAAGAGTGGGAGGGAGGAGGAGGCATAATTTTGACAGTAAAAAAAAGATTCTTACATTATAGCCATTTTTCTTCGATTATTTTATCGCATTGTCACGTTTGAGAAAATTGCGACCGTCCGGGATTCGCGATATTTTTTTTCAATCTATTTTATAAATCATTCTTCATTTTTCTTCGACTTCTTCATTCGCGCGATCAGGAAAATCTTGAGACAATTTTGCAACTTGTGATAACGATAATACGTTACGCCGGAGAAGGTAACGATTGTGGGTTGAGAAAAAGAGGATATTCGAAAGCCGATAATAATTAATATTTTCGATACTTTTATCTCGTTTCTTCGTCTTCCGGATCTGGAGTCCGGAGATCAAAGGATCAGACTGGGAAGTCGTCCATTGGAATATTGAAAGTATATATCTAACGATATTACAATATATATGAATATATGAACATATATAGTATATATAGTTATACAATTTAGATCTTAGATATGTAAGATATATAATTGACACCTGGTTTTACTCTGTACAGAGGAAAAAAGTGTACACCGTTTATTTTTGCGACATCGTTTCACATTTTGTGAATACAAAAAAAGAGAAAACTGACATTGATGTATTAGTAGTTTTTTTTTTTATAAAAAATAAAGAGGTTTCGAATTTATTGTAATAGAGTTGACATCGAAATTTTTTCGTTCATTGTTCGGGTATTAAAAATTGTCGGAAAATTAGCGATTCATTTTTCAATATTTTATTGTTTGCCGTTTAGACTTTATTGTGAAGTTCAAAAGTCAGAAAAAAAAATTAGTTTAGAATTATCGAAATGGTAATTTACCGACTACTGAGTCGGTAACTTGCCAACAGTTCGGTAACTTACCGACAGTTGGATTGATAACTTACCGACAGTGGTCACCTCCCATTGTTTCAGAAACTAAAAAGCATTGAATAGAAGGTATTGAAAAAGAATACGCGCAGAGTATAGGTTATAAACGATAAAGCATTGTTACTGAAGAGTGATCCAGTCTTTCCACTATTAATAATCATCTGGTTTATTCTTGAGGCATACTTTCTACTAATTTTATCGCACAATCTGGAAATATCTCTAAATGTCCACCTCAACCGGGTGTTGCAAAGTTGCATCGCTCGCGTACGAATCCGCCCTCCAGCGGTCGACAAGAAAATTCTAGCTGTACACGCTTCCACCAAATGGACAGTACAGAATACAGATGTAAATAGAAAATGGCAAAAACACTTGGCCCAATAAAAAAGCAGAGCTCGGACATGCGAATGTCAAGGCTCGAAATATTTGGAACGCAGCCACATCGAGATCACCGGCATCACGAATTTCCAGTTGAACGGTAAGTTCGTATACAACCGATGAAATGATAAAAAACTAAACATTGGGGGAGGAAGAACCCCATTATAGAAAGAGAAAGAACCGTTGGCTGTCCACGTTTGTAAAGTGACGACATCCGACGTTTTCTATACGAAACATTTTGGTCGAAAGATGGGCCGCTGCTCGCGTATGTAAATCCGCCCTCTAGCGGTTTCCAGGAAAAAGTGTAGTCGGTGCCCGGTTTTGTCAAGCGTTACGAACGTATCGCGGAACGTCGTCGTAGATTTATCGTTCCAAGAGGCTTTTCTTCGAGTGCTTGTACGTCCGAACTGTATTTTCGTGTAGTCTCTCTATTGATAGACCTTGATAC
This sequence comes from Ophioninae sp. A BG-2022a, assembly GCA_030523105.1. NCBI lineage: Eukaryota > Metazoa > Arthropoda > Insecta > Hymenoptera > Ichneumonidae > Ophioninae sp. A BG-2022a. The sequence continues at coordinate 11,576 of JAPYZI010000480.1, forward strand.
GAGTCTGCCGAGCTAAGCGGATTCTCCATCCTTGTCTAACCCGCTCTCTAGCAGTGACGTTTTCGTCGGCCGATGAAAACGCACGTGCGCGATTATCCAAGCGAGGCGCCGCGACGACGAGCGTCATCACTCGTCTGTCTTTACGAATATGCGACTACGATCATTCTGGGTGGTACGCTTAACAAAAAAAAAAAAGAAAAAAAACATGAAAACATCGAAAAATCGTAAACTTCTGGAAACTCTCGTGCGACATGTGCGTCGTGATGCGCGGAGAAAAAAATGTCCGCCTGCGAGTGTGTCGCGAGTGTTTCGTCGCGCCCGCCGCCAGAGGTCGCAAATCCGCGAGATTCTTGGGTCGTACGGTAACAGACTCGTAAGAAAACCGTCGTTCTGTATTCTTCGAGAGAGGATAAAAAACGGCGTGATCGTTTGGTATCTCCGCTTTTGTATTTTATCTCGTATTTCGTTTCTTATCGATATTCGCGTAAAAATGTCAATATCACGACAATTACGATGTAATGCATAACGGTGTATTGTTTATTTCCTTTTTTATGTTTTTACAAAACAGTCAAAATATAAAATGTTTTTTTATACTTTTTTATATTGAGAAGTAAAAATATAAATCGGTTTGTCATTTTTTTTGTTATCTTGACGAAAATTTTGTGATGTTTACGAAAACGTAACGATCAAACCGTTTTTACTTTTTAATTTCTTATCGAAATACATTGGTATTTTTTTAAAGCAAAGAGAATAAAGAATTAATAAAATGAAAGATAAATTAATAATAATAATAAAGAATTAATGAAATATTTAATAAATAATGAAATAATTAATGAAAGCAGAAATCAACGAGAAATGTTGTTTTTTACCTTTTCGTAAAATTATCAAAAATGGCGATTCGATGTTAATACACTTTTTTATTGGTCGAACGTAAATGTAACAAAATGAAGTTTAACATAAAAGAAAAAACAATAAAAGTGACAAAGAAAGAGAGAGAGAGAGAGAGAGAGAGAAAACGAGCTTCACAGTTTAGTGACATAAAACGAGAGACGATAGAGCGCGAAAGAGCCGATGGGTGACAAGGGCGCTGGATGTCAAAGTAAAAATAAAGATTTCTTTCCTCCTCGAGCTCCCCCGCGGACCGATGTAGAATTGCGGTATACGTGTGTCGAAGCTTCGAGTTTTCTACTACACGCGAATTGTCCTCTCTCTCCCTTTTCTCCCTCTCGTGCTTCGTATTTCATCCCATGTCTGTTACTGATGCTGCGGTTCCTTTTCTCCTCTCTTTCTCTCTCTCTCTATCGGCCGCGAAGTTTCGTGCACAGGCCTCAGTAGTAGGTCAGTCACTATACTCTGTTTTAGTTTCTTGGGAACCATCCCGCGCACGAGACGACGAAAAATTCGCTGCTTTATCGAAAACATTTCGGTGAGATACTCGGTGAGCGAGCGGGACAGTGGCAAAGCTTGAAAAAGCCCGCGAAAACAGCGAATAGAATTGAAACAAATTTGACGAGACCCGCGTGTTCATATATATAAATATATATATATATCGATCAACAAATATCGATATATATATCTCGATCGATAAATATCGATTTATATATCTCGATCGATAAATATCGATTTATATATCTCGATCGATAAATATCGATTTATATATCTCGATCGATTAATATCGATATATATCTCGATCGATATATTTATATTGGTGTGTGTGTGTGTGTGTGTGTATATATATATATACATACATACATATTGACATTTATATATCGATTTGTGAAAAAAAGGATGCCCCGCTAACGAGGCGCGCGAAATGTTCCAACTGCTTGATTCACTCGTTTAATTGATTTCGTCGACTCTCGCCACGAGTCAAGTATTTGCTCGTCGCAATTAACGCAGTCCAGACGATTCGCGAACGGAAGAACTGAAGACCGTTAAAAACCGCAATCTCGACAATTGCTCAACGAGAAAAGATGTACGTTGAAAACATTGATATATCGATTTTTGCATACACGAAAGTATTAATATATATATATATATATATATTCGAACGGTGAAAGATTACATAAATAAATAAATAAATAAATATGTATATATATATATATATTTATTTATTTATTTAATTATTTATTTATTTATTTATCGTAATTTTAGGCTGGTTTTCCATTTTCAGTCTTTGGAATAGTTCATTTTTATATATTTTTTGACTTGTTTATTAATTTGTTAATTAAGTTTTTCACATTTATTTTCAAAAAATAATACATTAATGCGTTTTTTAGTTTGTTTTGATACTTAATAAATCAATCAATCGTATGTTTATTTATTTCTTCTTATTTTATTCATAGATTGATTTTTTTGGGTTTACAGCGCATCTCTGTGAAATCACCAGCGGAAGCAAAAGTGCAATCGAACGGAAATCAGCAACCGATCGGCGACATTAAGAAATCGAATAGCGTGAAGAAATAAATCGATGATATCAGAAAATCGATAAAAAATCGGTGGAAGATCGATAATACCGGAAAATCGATCGGCAACGTTACAAAATTGAGGAGCATTAAGAAATCGATTGGCGATATGATAAAAGCAATGAGAAATCAGTAAAAAATCGGTAACATCAGAAAATCGATCGGTTAAATTACAAAATCGTTAAGCATTTGGAAACCGATCGGCAATATCGTGAAAATGTTTTGCGTCACCGAAAATGATGGTGACGCGTTCACAGGACTCAAATTCGATTCTCCTCTTCGCGATGTCTTAAACGGCAATGATCGATGAAACGTCTAACGAAGAATTGCTGTTTTTTTTTCTCGGATTTTCGACGAGACAATATGCCCGACGCAGCGCGGGCGAGCACGCCGAAGACGAAACGAGTCCAAGGGTATGATGAAACACGCGGCGTCGATGCACTCCGACTTTTCCGTTTTCCACGCGCAGCTCACACAGCGCAAAGTTGAAATATGAAAAGTCCTCGTAGCGCGGAAAGAGCCGAGGAAATAACACGGTCCGACGATGCTAACGGACTTCCGATCGTCCGGAATAACGCGAATCACGGAACAAAAAACAAGTTGAGAACGAGTTCCGCCGTTAGGACTCGAGCGAACGGGACAAAAAACGGCGCACGATTATCAAAGCGGGCCACCAGGGTGGAGGGAAAAAGAATAATGGATACGATAGGCGGTCTCTTTTTTCTATTTCACGTGAGTATTTCTTTTTCTTTTTTTTTTTACTCTGCCTTCTCGTCTCGACCACGAAAAAAATGTTTTCGTATTTTGGGAACAGATGGAAACTCTTTCTCTTTCATCTTCCATCTAGTCAAACGTCATTTCCGGAACGTCCCGGAAATGTCTTGGATATTTAGTAATCAGCTAATTAGATAGAAATTAATTTCGTCATCGATAATTTAGAACTTGATTATCAGCAATTTTACCATTTTTGTAAGGTTTGTAAGTTTTTAATTTTTGTAATATTGTAAAATTGTAATTTCGGAATTATTGTAATTTTGTATAATTGTAATTTTTGTAATTTTCGATTTTTTAAAATTTGTATAATTTTTTTATTTTCTTTTTTTTAATTTTTATAATTTTGTAATTGTGTAACTTTTGTAATTTTTGTAATTTTCGATTTTTTAAAATTTGTATAATTTTTTTTATTTTCTTTTTTTTTATTTTTATAATTTTGTAATTGTGTAACTTTTGTAGCTTTTGTAATTTTGTAATTTTGTAATTGTAATGCGGTCTGTTGTGTTCTTAAAAATCGTGGAGGAATAAATTCTTGAAATCGACTATTGATTCAGATTGGCAGAGTGAGAAGCGAGGGTCCATTGCTGCGACTCCACGTACTGACAGCCGCCCTCGTGTTGATTTTCTCCGTGATCGTATCCGCGAAGCAATCCGTAGGAAATCCTATAGACTGCATCCATACCAGGTGGGATCAACGAACAAGCGCATTTAAAACTAGATTAAATGAGATTAAACTATAGCACTAAATTCCATTGAATTAAACTAAATGTCCGAATAAAGTAAATGTTGTTCCTTTGATCAGAACAAATAAAAAAAAACTAAATGCCCGTCGATAAAAAAAAATTAATCATCACTTTGGCTGATCAAAAAAACCCAATGATGCTAATTTTGTATTGTTACTTTAATAAATAATTGTCATTTTATATCCCAAAAAGTAGCAATCAATGAAATTTCAGTTAATTAAAGAAAATACTGAATTCATAAATTTACAGTAATTTGTATATTGAAACAAATTGCGTGAATTAATTTTTGGATAATTAACAAAATAAAAACTGTTAATTTTTGCTTAAGTCTTGAAGGAAAAACAGTTTGTTTTTTTTACCCGCTCGTGTTAGCCACAATAATTGAATCCACGCGTTCGAAACGTTCTCATCTCGCAGAGGCATACCCGTGGAGGCTTTCAACGCTTATTGCTGGATCCACAGCACGTATTTCGTGACTCGGGCGATGTTGGGAGTCGCGGGAGTGAACGTGGCCTTTCCGGGTGTCGCGTCGTCCTTCGCTTTCTATCCGAGACATCGGTCGTCCCATCAGGATCACCAGCAACGCAACAATCGTCAGAGGAACGGCAATGATTACAATCCGTACACCAAACACGTCAAGTATTATCAGTGGGTCGCTTACTGTTTGATTTTCCAGGTAAGCCATCAACGAATCGTTAAAAAAACGAAAAAAATACTAAAAAGAGATTTCATAATCAAATAATACGATAGGGTGGTGACTCGTAGTGGAGAACCCTCAAAACTGCGATTTTTGAATTTTATATCGCGGGGCGCCCGAAATTAGGCAACCCGGCGAACAGGCGTGTACGCTAATACGTCCGCGCAGGGGCAGTCTGACGGAACATCGTATCAGTTTGCATCTTTTTTATTAATTTTTTCTTTACTCCCTTTTATTTTAATGTATTTGATTTAACGCTAATTAATTTGATTTGATTCTTAATTTAATTTACTCTTAATTAATTTCATTCACTTTAATTCATTTTTATTAATGACAATTAATATTATTTAATTTTTATTCAGTTTACAGATTTCAATTACGTTTAATTGTCATTTTAATTGCACAATATATGTAATTCAAAAAAAGCGCTTAAAAAATTCATTATAAAGAAACATAAAAAAAAAAATCCGTATTTAAATCAGTTTTTACAAAAGTATCAATAGAATATTAACAGTGGGTCATTAATTCTCCAATCATGCATTTTCGTTGTCATCAACGTTTTTTTTTTATCAACCATTTTTTGTTTCAACATTCTCTCGTTAAAAATATCTGAAAAAGTTCTAAAATGACTATAACCCAGTACTCGAATGAACTCCCTCGTTATAAACCCTCAGAACTTAATCCGATTCGAATGACTTCGATAAAGAGATCAGTGAAGATTCCAGTATCAGGAATCTCCACCACCCTGTATATTCGTACTATCGTTAAGTAAAATTGAAAAATGAATTGAAAACTAAAACTAATCATTGATTCCCATTCGTCAATAGGATCTGACTACTCGGCGTGTTAAGATGGACCAGAAGATAGGTTTGGGCTGTTTCCGGGCTTTTGGCTATTTTGAGGACGATCCTATCACGGCCTCGAACTTACTTTTCTCCATTTACATATTTGTACGTGTGCGAAGAAGGGATATATATATATATATATATATATATATAAACACATATACATATACATATATGTATATATACACGTATTGTAGGCCCATGTTATGTTTCGTTCGGTTCGCAAGCTCATGAGCTCGTTCGGCGTTTGGTTTTCTATTCCTGGAGCATTTTGACTCCTCCTCGAGTTCGTGAAGCGCGCTCTGGCTCTAAGCGTGCTCCGGCGACGGCGGTAGCGATTTGTGAGTCGAGTCGAGTGCGCGGAGTTGTGGCGTGTGCCGAGAGTTGTAGTGCGCGAGTGAATGAGCGTCTTGCCGGTTCGGGACTCGAACCCTCCGCCTCTCCCTTTCCCTCCACTTTCATACCCCCCTTTTCACCCCTTCGAAAGCTGAAAACACGCTCGAAAAAGAGACATCGAGGGACGCGACGAAAAAAAAAAAAAAAAAAAAAACAACATTTAAAAATCTGGAAATTCGAAGGATCGATCGAGATCGGTCACATTTTACGCTGATTTTGTGGGTGATCGTATAGCTTCGTTTTAGTAGAGTGAGAGAAATAGGATGACAGAGTTTACAGTGATTTCAACAGAATTTTTGGGAATTTTTTTTTTCATAGGGAAAATTGGGGATTTTGGAGAACAGTGAAGTTTGTCTTTTTTTTTTGTTGTTGGACGTTTGAAATAGTATATTTTGAGATTATGTGATTGTAGGAGAATTTTTGGGATTTATTTTTATAGGGGAAATAAGGCGGATTTTTAAAATGGTTCGTTTTTCCTCCCAATTTTGGAAATAAGTGCAGTTTTTCTTTTTTTTTGTTTTAATTTAGACGTTTAAAAAAGCGGTGTTTCAGTTTTTGCGACTATAGCAGAATTTTTTGGAATTGAAATATGGGGAAAAAGAGGGGGTTTTTAAAAATCGTTTGTTTTTCCTCGCAATGTTTGATAAAAATGCTATTATTTTATGAATTAATTTTTTATTAATATAATTTAATCTGATTTTTAATTAATTAAATTTTTCTTTTAATTCAGAGCAGTGCTAATGATTTAATTAATGGGACGTTAAAAAAAAGCAATTTTTGGTTGTTCTTCGAAGTTTTTCGTTATTTTTTTACGTGTGTGCCATAATGTGAGGTTATTTGACGTGAGGTTATTTCTTGCCCGGTGAAAGAGCCTGACGGGGCAACAGAATTTCTTCGAATTGTTGGTAATTTTTATTACGAGAAAGAGGGTTCGGAATATCAAGAATTATACTTTCTTCCTCCCAATTTTAAAGAAGAGTGTAGTTTTTATTAATTTTTTTTTAATTACACGAATTAATTTCGTGAAAAAGATTTTTTTGAACGATCGAATTTTTAAATGTTTTATTGCGCATGCGGGCTGACATTTTTTAATATTTTTACGAGAGTTTATTTTTTGGTCGAAAAAGTTTGACAAGGCGTCAGAAATCCTCAGAATAATGAATAATATTTTTATTGATCGGGAAAAAATAGGAAACGTCGAGATTCTTTTTTTTTCATTTTCCAATATTGAAGAAAAATTGAGTTTTTTAAAAATCCCACGACAAATCGGAATTCCAAAAATTAGATTTTGGAATTATCGAATTTTTCGATTTTTTTTTGCACGCTCCGTCGTTTTTCCTCGATTTGAGGTTATTTTTTGAAGTTGCTTGCTGCTGAGAAGGCAGTTGGAGCGATTACGAAAGTTAGCCGCTCGGGGTTTCTCTCATTTCGCTCGCGTTCGCCTTGTAACGCGGGCTTACATTTGTTTAATTTTCCGGGACGGGGAAGGCCAACGAAACGTTTTTAGTTCCGGAATTGGCGCTCCACGCGTTCCGGCGACGCTTCTTATTAATACTGTTTTTGAATTAATTTAATTAACGCTCCGAGGTGTAACAAAACATTAGCCTAGGGACTTAGTCAATACTAGGGATATAGCCGAAAATAGAAAACAGTGCTATTGACCGATTCGATATCGAAAAAATTTTAATCGATAAGAAAAATTTGCGGACACTTAAAACTCGCTTTGATCGTTAAGGGCGTTAAAAACCATTCATATTAAGCTGATGAAAATAGCGAAAATTCGATTCCAATATGAAAAAAAAAATAACTATCGCATAAAATTTAGCGTAAATTAATTTTTTAAATATTTTTTCCGACAACTTTAAAATCGGAGGAAGTTAATTTTTATTTCATCTGATAAAGTATGAAAAATTGATTAAATTAGATATCACTAAATTTGATATCTAATTTAATCAGCTTGATTAATTTGATCAATTGAAGAACTTGCATAGTCGAAATATATAATTTTATAATTAATTAAATAAAAATAATAATAATGATAAACTAAATTATTAATTTATTTAAGGTTATTAATTATTGAAACTGAGTAATAGTTCATTAAGTTGGACGGTAAATCAATTCAAATTGTGAATAAAAAAATATTGAAAATCGAACTTGAAGATTGATGAATTTTATTAAAAATGAAGAATTGGGTATTGATATTACATATTAATTACCATTCTAATTGATTGAAAATTATTCATTCGATTAATTACTAATTTCCAACGATTTAATTTAATCATTTAATTTAATGATCGAAGTTATTAAAAATCCGTTTGCACAATTAAATCAGTTTGAATTTAATTAAAATCAGTTAAGTTAATTTTATGTAATTTCCGGTCAGAAAAATTGCGTGCGCAGCGTTATGTGCAAAGATTATGCACCCTTCCTACTCGACTACTATCCTTGAACAGTGAGCGTCTCAAATTGACAACTCGTCGACTGACACGTATTATTTGGCAGCTGCGATTTTTTCCTCTCGTCCCACAATTAACACCTCGCGTCTGTTTCGGGGACTTTTGAAAATTCGATACCTCCGAGTTGTCGGAGAACAAACGAAAAAAAAAAAGAAGAAAAACCGAATGGCTCGTGTTTGTACAATGCGAATGTAGCATTCAGGGAAGAGACGGACCTGTCGAGGGTGAACCGGTGAATGCGTGAGTGACGGCGAGAAAAATCAAGAAAAATTCAGTCACTGAAAATCTGAGAGGGAGAGAGAGAGAGAGAAATAGAGATTTGATGATGATAACATTTATTATACATTAATTCAAATTTTCGGAGAAATACAGATAATAATAACAAATTTTGATAAAATAAAAAAATTTAAAAGAGAGAGAGCGAGAGAGTGGTGATGGAACAAAATTACCTGATACAGACTCTATAATAATAAAATCCATGAATTACAAAAAGAATAAAATTTAAAAAAAATCAAAATTGAAACATCATAAATTTTCTTTTTTTTTTCTAAGATTAATAAATGAAGTATGGCAACATTAATATTGATAATGATAAAGAAACTTAAAAATTGTTAATGAAAAAAATTGAAATTCAAATTAAATTGTACGATTAAGTTATACAGACTTGATAATAATAAAATACAAAAAAAACAAAAAACAAAATTAATGAAAAATAAAAATTAAAAATGCTAAGAATTAAAAAAATATTTTTTAATAAGAATAATACATTAAGTATGGCAACATTAATATTGATAATGATAAAAAAAAACTTTGAAATAATGAATGAAAAAACTGAGATTTAAATTAAATTGGGATTGAACGATTAAAAAAAATTTCGAGATCGAGAGAGAGAGAGAGAGAGAGCGAGAGACAAAGTGAATGAGAGATAGGGAGGGTTCGATTATAGTTCCTCTCTATTTCTGTAGTTTGTCCTCATACATTTCCATGGGCAGACGTGGGATCGTATATATATATATATATATCTCTCTCTCTCGGACACGAGCCTATCCCTCGTTCATCCTCGCCTTTTCCCTACTCAAACTTTTTTCACTCGGAGTGAGAGAGGGCTGGAAAGGGAGGAAGAAAAAGGAAAAAGGGAAAAAGAGGGTGAAAGAGATAAAAAAACAGAGAGAGAGAGAGAGAGAGAGAGAGAGAGAGTGAAAATGAAAGAGAGACAGAGAAACGAATTAAGTCAACTTAAAAAAAAACCTTAAAATCCTGGCCCAAGACCGTCCCCTTACCGTTGTTTTTCTCGTAGGCAAGTGCAGCTCCGCAGCGTTTACTCCAAAATAGAATGGCGCGTAAAACGAAATGAAAAAAAAAAAGAAATAAACGTCCAGAGAAACGAGGGAAAGAATCGAGTCTTTCTTCCCGGCTTCTGTTCGAAAAAATGCCGATCCCCGAAAACACGCGGAACACGTGATCGCTGTAGAAAGTTTCGATTCGTTGAAAAGAAAAAAAAAATACAAAAAAATTTTTTGAAAAAGACAAAAAAAAATAAAAAAATAAAAGATCGAAAAATCCGTCGGTGAAAACGAGCACACTTTTATTCTTTCTCTTTTTTGGTCGACTCGGTGCACAAGCCAAATGTGTGATCGGAAAGAAAACAAATCGTCTCGGATCGCGGACCGATTCGATATCTCGAGACTCGAAACAGGGGAGAAAAAGTATACAGCGAATGAACCCCCATGCTTATCTTTTCGAACATTTCATCCAAACAGAATCTCGTCCGCTTTTTTTTTCTTCAGCTGTCAGTTGTGGCACGCAATGAGCATGTAAAAAAAATTTTTCTCTTCCTCATAACCTAACTTTTCTTCGATTCGTACGCACGCGAGTCGAGAGAAAAAAAGTTATTTATTATTTATAAAGCTTCGACGCATTTATTTATTTATTTTTTTTTATTAAAAGGTAATTTAGGAAATTTGTCGAACGAAGTTGCAAGAAATGGCTTTCGTTAGAACACGTTTTGAGCAACAGGTGTTTCTCGTATCCATCCACTTGTCCATCGCGTCGCGCACTCGAGCCCTCCGATTGCACTCACATCTTCCGAAAACTTCGAATTTCTAAGTTTCTGCGATGCATTGAAAATATACTATTCTTATTTTTTAATTGTTTAAAAGAAATCGAATTTCAGGCAATACGAATCAACAATTACACATTTTTGAAGTCGTAGTAATAAAATTTTTTTTTTAAGTTAGATTTCGGTTGAAAAAACGAAATTTGTTTAATGAAAATTTGTTTCCTTCGCGTAAATTTAACTAACAAAATAAACATTAAGAAAATAATGTTTGCTCTTAAATTTACAAATCCAATTTTTGTTAATCTTACAGAATTAAAAAAATTCTTATTCAGTTGAAAATGAAGTAAAAAATCAAAAAAGAAAAAAAACGTTATTTTTATTTTGTAGATAAAAAAACAAGTAAACTTTAACAAAAATCTTTTAAGTCAGCTTTGAACTTGAAACTTTAAAGAAAAAAAGATAAAAAATTAGTGCGAAAAATGCAATTCTAAGCAATGTTCATAAAATTTTCGATTATTTTGAAAAATGTTAGTTAAAAATTTAAGCGTTAAACAATTTGTTAATCTCATTGATAAATGATAAATGGATAAATGGATAAATTTTTTTCGTGGCTGGTTTGCGTGGCGATAACCGGACCGAGCGACGAGCACGTCTCGTTCGCGTCTCGGGATTCGGCTCGTGGATGATGTTAATTCGCGAGGCTGCGCGCGTACCAAGGTCTCGTACATTGCACCCTGTAAATCTCTCGTCGCAGCGCTCCAAATCCGTCGGAAAGACGATCCCGAAAAATTGTTCGTCGTAAACGCGTGTCGCGGGGATTCCCGCGTGGGGGGTGAGGATTGGCAGCTGCGCGTAATCGTGCGATTACGTTGAAAGAGATTTCAATCGAGTTCAGAGCATGTGAAGATATAGGGTGGTCATTGAAAGTTGGAGACATCGTTTTCAAGGATTTCGCCCTCAAGAGAACTTTTCAGTAGTTGGCTTTCGATTTTTAAGGGTTTTGAGTTTAAAAATTTTTTTAAAGGCTTGCCACTTCATTTTCAAGGGTTTGGCCCTTGAAAGAACTTTTAAGGGCACAATCTTTTAAGGGCTTGCCACTTCATTTTCAAGGGTTTGGCCCTTGAAAGAACTTTTAAGGGCACAAATGTTCGAAGGCTTGTAATTTTATTGTTAAGGGTCTCGCCCTTGAAAGAACTTTGGAGGTCACAAACTTTTAAGGGTTTACTGCTCCATTGTGAAGGGTTTCGCTCTTGGAAGAACTTTTAAGGGCCCAAACTTTTAAGCGCTCCTCACGTCGTTTTTAAGGGTCTCGACCTTCAAAGAAATTTTAAGGGCACGAACTTTTCAGGGCTCGACTTCATTTTTAAGGGTTTTCTAGAGAAGCTCTTGAAAATAAAGTGGACATCGTTTAAACAAACTTTCGCTCTTAAAAGTTTTGCTCCTCCTTTCTCATTTCGTCCTTCAAAATTCTTTAAAAGCAAAATTTCTGACTTAACTTTAATTAACTTAGTTTTCAGGATTAAACAACTATTTAAGGGAGAATTCTTAAATAAATTTTTAAGGGCATTTTCAAGGGCTGCCAAAAATTGAAAAATTGTATTCTGACTTTAACTACTCGAATATATGCTGAAATTTATTTTTTTTTGCGTCGAAAAATAAAAAAGTAATAAAAAATAAAAGTATTTATGAAATTGTCATTTTTTGGACGTCACCCTGTATATATACGAACATTACTCGATTGCTCTGAGCGACGGTCAATATTATCGCAGTGCGCGGCTCTTTTTGCATCATCGCGTTGTATCTCGGTTACTTGCGAGGCAACGAGTGCTCCGCTCTAATGCCAAGATACGTACACGTTTTCGGAAAAGCTTACTTTTCTCATTCGTTTTCGTGGCTTTGCATTTTCTTCGTACGCTGTTCCAAGCTTCTTATACCGATATATGTAAACTTATGTATCTTTGTCTATTTACACACGTGTGGATTCACATATATAAGTTTTTGTAAATATATACGGGGAAAAATGTATTAATATATTAAATATATATATTTCGAGGAAGTGTCTGGCAATTTCGAAGACGGTCCTTGAAAAAGCCAGATTTCTGGTTATATCAAGGACGGTCCTCGAAAAAACCACATTTCCGATAATTTCGAGGACAGTCCTCGAAAAAGCCACATTGCTGGTCATTTTGAAAACGGTCTTAAAAAAAGTGACATTTTCGGTAATTTTAAGGACGAACCTCAAAATAGCCACCATTTCGGTATTTTCGAGGTCAGTCCTCGAAAAAGCCACATTTCTGGGCATTTCAAGAACGGTTTTCAAAAAAGCCCCAATTCTGATCATTTCGAGGACAGTCCTCGAAATAGCCACCATTTTGATCATTTTGAGGACAGTCCTCGAAATAGCCAACATTCCGGTAATTTCGAGGACAGTCCCCGAAATAGCCAACATTGCGGTAATTTCGAGGACAGTCCTCGAAATGGCCATTGGGCAAACGTGGACCGTGTCAAAAGCGATTTTTAGGGCGTCAAGCTTTTCGAAGTCCGTGAAAGTCACGATTCTCCAAAGTCCCCGGAATCACCTCTGATATACGAGGCCACGGGATCCGAGAGATATAAATTCACACGCGTGGTTTACGCAGCTTATAGGGTAGACATATATCCGGTATCCGAAAATATACATATATGCGATCGCGACGACGAGTGAGGATGACTAAGCCCGTCGGATTCGTCGGATTCGTCGTCGTGGTCGTCGCGGTCCGACACGTCGTTGCGGTCTCCGGGAAGCCTCCTCATTACGACGGGAGGGCCAAGTTTTATCTGGTGGACAGTAGTCGCGAGATCTCGTAGTACCTCTCTTTAACGGTGAACATCTTTATCGGCAAAAAAGTCTTCATCGAGGTTTGCTGATTGGACTGATAGTGGTTGCAAGTGCGTTCGTGAAAGAGACAAAAGATAATCGGAGAACTGGTTTAAATGAATTCGAGGACTTTCAACTTTGGGAGTTTGGATATTTGTGTTGTTGAGAGTAAAGTTGGAGGGTGAAGAGGCTGTTTTGATTAAGAAATATCGTAGACAAGGATCGAACGTCATCAACGAGGGAATAATGTGCAGGACTAGGAGGTTACCAAAGACTCGTGAATCACGCCGAGGTCCCGGGGATCCGGACAGAACAATCACGAAACGAAAGATCATTCATTTAGGACCGACGTAAAAGACTGACGAAAAGGAAGAACGAAAAGTAACGGATCGGCGATTCTCTGTTATCAGTTCGAGAAGGATCTTAAGGACGACATCTTTGTTTGGCTTTGGAGGGGATGCGTTGATGATAGGAAATCGAGTGAGAAGCTGTATTATTAAAAGTTACGCCGGAAGGAGTCAAAGGGCACCGAAGGGCTCGGAAGGGCATCGAAGGGTACCGAAGGGCACCGACCGGCTCGAAGAGCCGTAAGTCTGATCGCGAAAGCCGCCAAAGACGAGAACAATCTCGAAAGCATCAAAAATCACCGAAGGGCTAAAAATCGGCTCGCGAAGGGCGCCAAGGACTAAAAGAATCTGAAGGGCGCCATCGTAATTCGACTTCTTTGAGAATACGCAGATGATCGGGAATCCACGGGCAAGCTTAATTGCCAAAAGTCAGGCGAGAAAGTGCCAAAAGTTACCGAAGGACTCAAAGGGCCAAAAATTACTTCGCGAAGGGCCCCATAATCTTTCGGCTTCTCCTGAGAAGCCCAGATGATCGGGAATCCACTCGCGAGCTTAGTTACCAAAAGTTACGAGAAAAGGGCCAAAAGGGCTTCTCGAAGGGCTCAAAGGGCTCGAACGCCCTTCAGACGTGTCGCGGAGGACGCCGATAACCAAACCGGAAGTTACGACGGCTTGAGTCCGTCGCAAGATGTTGGACATATTTCGCGGCCTGAAGAGCCTAGTAAAGATCTCTCACGTCCACATCGACACTGCCGTATTCCGTTTGCACTATAGCTTCACCGTGATTGTCCTAGTCGCGTTCTCCCTTATCGTCACCACGAGACAGTACGTCGGAAATCCCATCGACTGTATTCACAGCAAGGATCTACCCGAAGACGTTCTCAACACTTATTGCTGGATTCACAGTACTTACACTATCACTGCCGCTTACAAGAAGAAAGAAGGCTCCGAAGTGCCCTTTCCGGGCATCGATAATTCCAAGCTACATCCGGTCACCGAGAGGAAGGAGTACAGGTACTATCAGTGGGTCTGCTTCATGCTGTTCTTCCAGGTAAATCCAACTATCGAAAACACTCAAACTGGTCGCTTCTAACCCAAACAAACCCAAACATTTATCTCAAGAAGTAACGAGGCTTATCACGAATAAACTTTTTCGCAATCTTCGATGAAAAACAATTTTCATCATATATTATAATTACGTAATACAAAAAAAAAGAAATATTCTTTAATCACATTTTCACATCAATGTTTATATCAAATCTCGGCGACATCTTTACACAAAATCGACCAATTTTTCTTCGACTTTTTAATTCAGTTGAAAACTTCGTAAATTCTGCTTTTGGTAGCTACTCAATTCCATTCGAGTTTACCGGAAGAAACGACAATGTTGACGGACACGATTCTTGTAAATTTAGAGCTTAAGAAACCGAAAGTATTCAACATTTTTTTCCGACGAGAATATTGGGACGATCGATCCGAAACTTTACATCAGATTGATACATACTCTTGCCGAGTCTGAATTTTTTTTTTCATCGAGAAATACTTATAAACAATCCAGCTATTATTATTTAAACAATTTTCGATCGTAGATCGTTCAAGCTCGTCTGAAATAACCAGAAATCTCTAAAATCATTAGTTAAATAAAAAATAAAATACGCGCTTTCCGTATTAATATTTTTCACGATAGGATACTGTTTCGTAATTTCGAAAATTATGAAAAAAAGGTCAAAATAAACAAATTTTTATGTTTACGTTTATCTTTATATTTATGTGCATAACTACCGAATTATTGATCGAAAAATTTCGAAATAATTCGTGCATTATTGTTTCTTCAGGAACTATAATTTCCCGAAGTTTCAAGAATTTTGAAAATGAACAAATATTTATTCTGTAATATTTAAAAAAAACGTATATTAAAAATACTAAATATCGGATGATCGATTTTGGACATTTTTCGTGCGCTGATAAATATCGATTTGTTTTTCGTCGATCGAAGCGATTAAGGTTCTCCGTTTGAAGAAAGGGTTGCATAAACTCCGACAATTTTATTCGTCTTAGGGAATACATCCGATTATCTCGAACTCGCGTGAAAATCGTTTCCGAGGGATTTAACGTACGTGTGCGTCTACCAGAGTGGATTTATCTTTCGCAACACCCACACACGTTCTCCCCGTCCGAGGTTCGATCTCTTCGTTCCTCTTGCTCTTCTCCATCGTTGGTACGCGCTACAGACACGACACGTTGGAAGCTTCCCCACTGTAAGATAAACAAGAGCGATGAATCCGGCATACAGGTCTCAAGTTCCCGTTTCGTTACATCCGCGGCACGTATCTCCGACGGTGTATCCATTTTTCTGTCTTTCGGAAAGAACCGGATGTCTCTTGTCTTTCCGACGGATGTGTCCACTCAGTCCTGACTTTTATTTTCAGAACGCGAGATATTCTTCGAGATCCATCAGATTTTAGCTCCTTGACAGTGGGGAATTCCCCATATGGGGAATCAAGGAATGGGTCTAACGGAAGTGCATTTATGAAGTACCGGAAAATTCCGTCCGTTTTTGAAATAAAACGAAATAGAATTTTTTTTTCAATGTTAATTAATATTTATTGAATAGTATAATTGCCATTATTAAAGAGTTTGTTTGGGTTCTGTTCATTGTTGAAATGAAGCAAAATACAAATTTTTCTCGTGGTTAATACATTTTTATTAAACAATATAATTGTCATTATTAATTTTTAGGTTTGAAGCTTACCCTGACCATATATATACATTTACTCAGAATTCTCTATTTACATCGAAACATGAATTAAATTAGTGCTTCGTTCAAGATCCGGTTTATATTTTTCTCTGATCCAAACTGTATCCACTCGTATATTATCTCCGGTGTTTTGATAATATTGAAAACGCCATAAAAAATAATATTTTCCTAAATGATCTTCGAGCTTGGAAGCTGGGAAGAGTTTTCGCATTGGTAGATGATTCACTTCCCACTTGTTACCAAAATTGTATATTTTCGTAATTTGGTGGATTGGTGTTGTTCAAAAGCAAGCACGTACCAATTGCCAAGTTATTTCTCCTCACTGGAGCGATGAAAACTCAACGGCCAATGGTGATTGTTGTCCTTGTGTCATTCATGATGCCGATTTGAAGCTGGGGATTGATTTCGATTCCACCACTCTGGGAATAGAAGCTTGCTTCCCTGCATACAAAGGCTTATATCTAGTTCATTGCCAAGAAGGAAACCCTAAACAGATTAACTTGTCGTGTAGTGGTGGTACATAGGTTGAGGGTCGGGGCGCCCCTAGTTGAGAGAGGAGAAGGGATGGCACCTTCGCCTTGAGGCGGTTGATCTTTCGACAAGGTTCGGACTGCATAGACCGTTTGTTCCTCCACTTATCGACTTTTTCATCAATCCATCACTGTATAGTCTTTTTTTAGGTATTTTTTAAGCTCTTTTATTATTTGGGGATTTTATATTTTCCTGGATCTAGAAACAATCCAGGCCAAGTTTTCAATATTTATAAACGTTCAATTTTCGGTTATGTTTTCATTGTCTAGGAACTTTTTGGATCCTAGGTACTTTCGAATGTCTAGGAAATGTACGTTCGTTTCAGAGGAAATATATATTCCATTATCTTGGAATTTCTTCATTTTTTAAGAAACTTTCGATTTTCTAGGGAATTTTTATTCTCTGGAAGTTTTTCGTTTTTTATGAATTTTCTATTCTCTACGAATTTTTCATTTCTTGGAAAGTAACGTTCATCTAGGAGCTTTTGCTTCTTCGGAATATTTTCATACTCCGAGAACTTCGTATTTCCTAGGGACTTTCTATGCACTACGAACTTTCCAATCTTGAAATTTTCCATTTTTTTTTAATTTTTTTACTCTCTAGGAACTTTTTTTTTACTCTAGGAACTTTCTAGTCTCGAAAAACTTTCTGTTCTCTAAAAACGTTTACAAAGATTTTGATAATTCTCTAGGAATTTTCTCCGGAAGTTTCTATTCTCTAGAATCTCTTAATTCTTTAGGAATCTTCCATTGTCTAGAAACGTTATTTTCTCCAGGAACGTTTCAATCTTCAGTAAAGTTTTATTTTCTAGGAATTTCCCATAATCTATAAATGTTTTTAATTCCTAAATCACCAAGAGTTTTAAATTCACTAGGAACTTTGTATTCCCTACGAATTGTCTATTAACCAAGATTATAATTCTACACGAAAATTCCATTTTCCAGGAATCCTCCATTCTTTCGAAACATCCCAGTAACATTTCTAGTAAAATTTCCAAATCCGTGTTAGTAAATTTTTCAAAACTTCGTACGTAATCGAAAAGTACTTGTGCTCAGTGAGATGATCTTAGGTCGTAGCGTTCCACTCGAAAAGTCTTTTTGGTCACCAGCTAAAAATGTATTCCATGCCCCGAAAGAGTTTCAAGAATTTTGTATTTTAGCCCCCATCTGTAGTCGTTGTTCACTAAATATATATATATATTTATATATATATATAAATGGGGATGTGCGAGAGAAGGGGACGAAAGTACGCGGTGGTCACTGAAGAACAGGTTAATCGGTCGAGGTCAAAGTAAGGTCGTCCCGGAATATTATACGAGTTTTCTCGTACTCATCCATGGCGGAGTATCGCAGCACAGTGGCGAACATTTGAGGCAGAAGAAGAGGAGGGAGTTATACGAAGAGATCGAGTCAGAGAGTAAAGAGAGAACAAGAGATGCAGAGCCCATTTTGACAATGACCCAGATTTCTTTGACGGTGACACGTGTCACATTTTTCATTTCACCATCAACCCAATTTATATTTAATTTTTTCCTAGAAATTCCCCAACCTTGTAATCCACGATCATTAAAACCCTATATTTTTTGTATCCCAACATCGAAACGAGCTTTTTCATTCGTTTTCCCATCGACTCGAAAATGGAGAGATACCAAAATGATTACTCGAACGAATTCTGGTGCGGGCCTTGGGCCAAAGGCCAGAGAAACGTTAGCCACATCTTCAAAGAACCAGAAGCTGATGAGGCGAATGGCTCCCGGCGTGTACTATGTGTATTCACCAAACCAGACACCTTTACGATCTTTCTGATTATAATTAATGCTAGTCCCTAGCAGACATCCGGACGCGTACTCGTTACCGAATGAATTATCGACAATTATGACAGAAGCCAGATCCTCCTTGATGAACATGAGTCGAGGGTCTGACCTCCAACGAAAATAATACGAGAATACGAGTGGAGGCGTTCTGAATATCGGTACTGGATATCAAAGGCACCTTCGCTATTGTCAGCTATTTTGAAAATTGCCAAATTACGTTTTTACCCAAGGCGGTTGATTATGTCTAGGAATATTCGATCGGAATCGATTTTCCAATAATTTTGAATGCAATAGAGTATGGGTATCGAATTCGATCGTTCGGTTTAATTCCTCGATTTATTTCCTGATTTTTTTACTTTTTTCAAACGCAGTTTTGTTATTGTCCGCCATTTTGAAAATTGTCTTCGTAATTGCGAAATAACGTCTTTTCCAGTCGTTTGGTGATGTCGTCTAGGAATGTTTGGTAAGAATAGACTTTCCAATCATTTTTTAATGCAGCCCAGTCTAAACATCGAATTTTATCCTTCCGTTCAATAATTCGATGGCTTTTTGGGTTTTTGTTAGTTTCCCGGTTGGGATAAACCGTGCAGGTGAACCGTGAGAGGCTTTGGCTCACTTATCGCGCGAATAAGACTCTCTGACCGTAGCTGTCATTCCCGTTCGCACGGGGGCTTAAAACGATATTGGAAACGGTCTTGTAAGCATTAGAAGAGAGGGAGGAAGCAAAAATATATGAAAACGAGGAGTCCGTACAGATGATACGAGTTATGTGTCCGAGAGGGTTGGTCGAGGCCAAGGGATGCCCCTCAAGTCGCGATCAGTCTTGTAGCTGCTTTTGTGTTCCCCGCGTCTTTTGTGTCTCTCCGGTGTCTTTGCTAGACTGGCTAGCTGGTCCGCGCTTCCTGTTGCACTCAGGTTGAAAGTGGTGATTTCTCTTTGCGATCTCTTCGTCGTGATTTTTATAAAGTGATATGGAAAAGTGGCTGATCAAAGTTCGTCCTGGTTGTTTTCTTGGAATCCTATGACTTTCCTAAGAATTCTAGTTTTTTACTAGAAAACTCAATTCTTTTCTAGGAATTCTAGTCCTTCCATAGGAATTCCAGCCTTTTCCTAGAAACCCTAGTCAGCCCTAAGAATCCTAGTCATTTTTAAAAAATTCGAGTTCTTTCCTAGCAATTCTAATCCTTTTATAGGAATCCTAGCCTTTTCCTAGAAATCCTAGTAACTTTCTAAGAATGTTAATTTTTTAAAATAGGAATTCTAATTCTTTCCTAGTAATCCTAGTCCTTTTCTAAGGATGTACATCCTTTCCTATGAAACCTAACTCTTTCCTAGGAATCCCAATCCTCTTTTTTAGGAATCGTAGTCTTTCCATAGGAATTCCAGTCGTTTCCTAGAAATCCTCCTTCAGTCTCAAGAATCCTGCTCCATTAACAAAAATCGTGGTCCCATCCTAAAAACCCGAGTAATTTCCTAAAACCCCTAGTCCCTTCCTAGAAACCCTAGTCCTTTCCTAGAAACCCTAGCACCTTCCTAGAAACCCTAGTCCTTTCCCAGGAAGTGACAGTGTAGGGAGAAACAATTTTTAATCAAAGAAATTGATGGGCGATTCGAAAGTGGCGGAAGTGAAGATCTTGGTTGAAAACCAGAGGGAGATTGATGGAAGTGATGGTCGACAATGAGTCAGACGAAGATTTCGAAGGTCTCAGGGGAGGTTATCTATCTCGCTTGATCGCCTTCACTTTCATCAGCCAAGAGTTCTTTGGTAGCTACGATCAAACGAGGATTTCCGGACTGAACGACGATGAGTGAATCCGTAGAGTGCTCGATGATAAAATCCCTACGTTTCTGGGGACCCCACGCTTGGCCAGAATGTAAATCGGACTCGAAACAACTTTTCGAGTATACGAATCAACGTGAAAACTCGTTTGAACAGTGTCATCGCTTTGATTAAGATTAAATCGTGATTCGGTTGAATCGATCGAAAATCGATTTCTCTTTCGTGATCAAAGTGGTAGTTGTATCGAGAAGAGCAGTTGACCGGACTGATAATTGTTACCAAGGATTGTCTTATTCGTCAAAACGGAATCGTGTCACGTGAGCAGCAGCCGCGGAAGAGCGGATACTCGAACATCCGAGAAAATGCCAATAATGCTGAAGATGATCGACATCTTCGGATCGTTGCGATCCCTCTTCAAAGTCCAACGAGCTTCCGAAGACACCTTCATATTTCGTCTTCATTATAGAGTCACGGTTGCTCTCCTGTTAGGCTGCTGTTTGACTTTGGCTTGCAAAAGCATCTCAGGCTCGCCTATTCATTGCGAAGGCGCTGGTGCGGTTGACAAAGCAGTCCTCGAAACTTTTTGCTGGCTTCATACGACTTACAGCCTCATACACGCCTTCAACATGACCGTAGGCCTTGCCGTACCTTATCCTGGTGTTTCCAACAGCAAAAACGATCTACATGGACACGGCAATCATCCACTCGTCAAACAACACAAGTACTATCAGTGGGTCATCTTCGCGCTCCTCCTGCAAGTAAGAAAGTTCGAAAAGTTGGCTTTTGTTTGGGTTAGGGATTATCGTATCGATCTTTGTCATTAGGAATCAGGATTCTAACAAATCAATAGAGTATTAAGTCCAGATTGGAAACCACGGAGGAGCATCAGCTGTCACTTTTCGAATTCAATTGGATTCGTAATTCTCCATTTCCTGATAGGACATTAAACCCCGATCCCAAAAAGTTCCCGTTGGAAATTCTGATTGGAATCCATATTGGAATCTTAAAACTGAATTTGAATGACGTAGAATTCCTAAATTTACTAAATTATGATTTTCTAAACAAGATGTATCAATATAGACAATGATTGGATCTTTAAGAAATACTTTTCAGCTTTTGGTCATTCATTTTTACCTGTTCTTTTGAACCCACTTCCTTTCTAGTTGAATCCACTGTCTGATACGTTTAGTCTTTTAATTTTTAACGTTTCCCACGACTGCAGAATCTCTATCCACGATGCCCATTAATTACTTCTAAGAATATGCTACTATTATTTTTACGAAAATCTGTTCGCGTACAAAACCGGAAGTTAATTCAGGCATCGAGCTTTACAGGCTAAGAAATTTATCATTGGCTTAACGATCGATTCACCAGCTACAGGTAGATCGCAAGAGTGGAATTTCCATCCATCAGTTCTCATTAGCTTCTCTTCTTCCCTGCTCATTCGTCATTGCCACGACTCAACGAACCTAAAAAAGAAAAAACAAAACAAAAAAGGAAAATCTGCAAAAACCCAATCACGAAGACACCTGTACGATGCTTTTCCCGATCAATCCTCATTGGAGTCTCCACTCTCGTTTTATTACTCAACCCCACTCTCTGGTTATTGTAAATTCCACTTTGGTATTCCCCACTTGATACCAAAATGGCGTCCACTGAGAGCCATATTTTCTGGACGCACGTGTATCGTTTCACACACCGCGAATAATTCAGCTTAGCGATGAGAATTAAGTGTGAATGCGTGTGAGCGTTGATGCATTCGCCAAAGAGGTCTCGATGAGGAGAAAACGATGAAGAAGAGGAAAGGGAAGGGGGGATGGTTAGTTGCTGCTGAAGCTTAGCGAATTTCCGTATGCAGGCGTGCACTCAAACCCAAAGGAGACGGAATCTACGATCCTCGTATCGGTGAATACTGGCCCATCGCCAGCAAACTTACCCACCAGAACTATTCCCGCGTTGAGTGAGCAAGACGCGAAAAACAAGGATGGAGGAAAAAGCGAAAGATGTTGATGGCGAGATGAAGAGAGAAAGAGAGAGAGAGTGGAAAATGGAGAGGGAGATGTAAGTTTTGTACTGGATAGGTTCGTTGACACGAACCCCAAAATTCTCTTCGCACGTGTACGGTAACAGCTTGCTTTCAAAATCACTCACTTCGCCAATCCAGACTTGATAATGATCATTGCTCCAAAATCATATCTTGTCTCTTCTATTGGCTATCGATTTTGATGATTCTTCGTTTGTGCTAGGGAATTGTTGTTTCCTGACGGAGGGATCAATCTTTGGAAAAGATTACGTTTTTGTTTGGGTTTGTTTGGGTTTTTGAAAGCTTGGGAACTTTGATTCGTCGTGAAAATCTTGACGATAAATCTTGTTTGGGTTTTTGAAAGCTTGGGAACTTTGATTCGTCGTGAAAATCTTTACGATAAAGCTGAATTTATTCTTCGACGTAACCGGTCGATTGAATGGTTATGTCTCGTGATAAATGTTTCGTCGTATATCTTGACGAAACGGGAATCCTATTTTTGGGACTTTTACTGAAACGCTCATGCCGATGTTGCTGGACTGAAAAATATAATTAATCTTGGTCATTTCTCTGGCCTAGAGGTTTTCGGGAATTTCGAGATTACCCAGGCTTTAATGTTTTCGAGAGTCCTAGGTAATCGAGGAACTTCCAGGAACGTATTCACTGTAATGAATAATCATCGGTGGATAGAAACCGATTCAACGGAGCTTCATTGGATTATAATTAAGATTCTGCTTTTTAATCGAAGTTAGAAAATTAGTTTTAATCCTC
The DNA here is from genome assembly GCA_030523105.1 of Ophioninae sp. A BG-2022a. Classification (NCBI taxonomy): domain Eukaryota; kingdom Metazoa; phylum Arthropoda; class Insecta; order Hymenoptera; family Ichneumonidae; species Ophioninae sp. A BG-2022a. The sequence continues at coordinate 34,891 of JAPYZI010000480.1, forward strand.
GATGATTTCCTGATGGTCTAGGGGTATCCGCAATGATTCTTGATTGATCCGGATAGATTCTTGATCAAGGAAAATGTACAGATATAAACAATAACTGGATTGTTTTAGAAATATTAAAAAATCGTTTCAGTGTAATCCTTCGAAATATCACTGATTTTCGCGATTTTTAATTTTAATGTTGTAATAAACTAATCAGTCTAATTTTTTTTTTATAAACAAATACATTCATGCTGGATACAAAATGATTTTTTTTACGTTCATTTATTTAGTATATAATGATTAAATAAATTGTTGAAACGACACGTTAAAAAAAATGATTCTGTACGATATTCACGATTGCGGCTGCAATTTTGATGTTGAAACAAAAATTTCAAAAAGATTATTAATCCATAGGAAAATCGCTATCGCCTTATGGAGTTTTTTTTTGAAATTTGATAAAATGGCGACGATTTACAAGAAACACTGTAGCGACCGTAATAATTTGAATTTGGATTAGAAAATTTGAGAAAATGTTTAGAACAGTGTATACTATACGATAAAGCAAAAAAAAATATATTTTTTTTAATTTCTTACTGAAACGATCCCTTAACTTTCTATTAAGTTGTGCGGAAATAATAAGTTCATAACCTCTTAATTCTTCATCCATTTCCAAAAAAAAAAGCTCCTCTCCTTTTTATCAACTCCAACGTCGCAACGTGGATCGATGACGAGCGTACATTTTACAACTTTCACTTCGACCTCGTTAATTCTCGTTATTACGAAATATCACTCGCTGAATGTTTTATTTCTCAATATTTTTTTTTCCCTCGTCGTTCGAGAGCGCGACAGCCGTGATTTAGTCGCAGGGGGGGAAACTCGTTGATTTATCGCGTTGAGATGTTATTTTTACGGATTTTTACGGATAGGCCAGAAGAACGATTCATCTTTTAGCAGTTTAGAGTTGGCGGAAGTCCTCTGAAACTTTTGTCCATTTCGTAAACTGCGGGACGTTCTCACGATTGTAACGTGAAGAAGAACGTCGGTGGATGAATGTCTTTGATGATGATTCTGATGTAAAGCATAATTGTTGGGTCATTCTGGATTGTTGGATGATCTTCGTTTCATCCTGGATGATCTTTATAAAGGACATCATTCAAGATGACCTTGATGAAATTATTGTTGGATCACTATTTCGAACGATGATCCAAATAAGAGTAATATTGTTGAATAATCATCATGGATGATGATCCTGATAAAAAAAAACATCATTGTTGCATTATACTGATCGATCTGGATGAAGAGTATTATCGTTTCATCATTCTGGATGATCCGGATGAAGATCATCATTGTTGGATCATTATTTTTGAAGATGACCCAGATAATAGTATAATTGTTGAATAATCATCAAGAATGACGATCCTGATGAAAAACAGCGTCGTTTCATCATTCTCGATGATGATTTCCATCATCGTCACTGGTGCAAATTATCGTCATCGTTATGGATGATTATCCCGAAAAATCATCAGGATGATTCCTGAATGATGATTCCAAAAGATCGTCATCATCCTGAATGATTCCAAAAGATTGTCATCATCCTGAATGATTCCAAAAGATCGTCATCATCCTTAATGATTCCAAAAGATCGTCATCATCCTGAATGATGATTCCAAAAGATCGTCATCATCCTGAATGATGATTCCAAAAGATCGTCATCATCCTGAATGATGATTCCAAAAGATCGTCGATCCATCATTTTGAATGTTGTCAATCTTGATGGCGATTCGATCAGTGGGTCATCCACGAAAGAGCCCAAACAAGGTTGAAGACGGATTTCGTGCAATTTCCATGATGCAAGTTTGGCAGCCTCGCGATCCACACGTGTCAATTCGTTCGGGTCGTGCGCGGGTGGAGCAATTCCCACGAAATTCAAAAAGCGTGATGGGCGCGATGCCAAAACACTTTCAACATGGTACGATCACGCAGTAAAAGCCCCGGAAGTCCTTAAAGAAGAGACGAATTGGAGTTACAACCTAACCCCCCTAAACCCTCTCCCTCCAGCGCTGCGCCTAAAAATGAACATGAGAATTTGCGTTTCAAAAATGATTTTTCATTCCGAAAAAACTCGTGCCTTCCTTAGCAAATGTCTACTCAGAAAACGGCACGAAAAAGACATTTCATTAAATTGATTTGTCAAAATTTTTATCGCGAATGATCGATCGTCCGGATCGATTTAATCTTAGTCGAATGAAACTTCAACTCGTTCGTCTTTGTCGACGAGGCTTAATTCGAAAAGAAAAATGAAACAAAAGAAAAAATACGGACATGAATATTGCGACGAGTTACAGCAAACAAACGAGTTATGATACTTTCGCCGAGTCAAAACAGCCGTTTAATTTCGACGTATCGCGACTCCCTCGTATTTTTAAAACTCGCAACAATTTTTTCTTTCCATTTGATTTGATTTTTTTTCGAATGAAACTCTACACAATTTTCACTTTTTTTTTCACTTTTTCTTTTTAATACAAGCATCAAAATTTATCGAAGTTTTATTTTTTTAAATTTCTTTCCTATCTCTTTACTTCTTTTTTTCCGATTTTTACAGCTAGCCACGATTTTTGGTTTTCAATTTTTTGATAAATAAAATTCGATAAATGTGTAGTTTTTATTTGAAAGAAAATATGCCAAAACATATTTTTTCGATTTTTTAAGTATAAATAATTTGAAACTTATGTTCTAGTTGGCAAAAAATTGAAAATGATAGATTTTGATTTATTCAAAATTTGCTGGACTTTTATTTAACAGAAAAATGTAAACGAAATATTTCATGAAAACAAAAAAAACGAATGGAATATTTAATTAAAATAAAAAACGAACGTAATATTTAATTAAAATAAAAAACAAATTAAATATTCAATTTTACAAAAACAACAGTTCACAAAACATTTAGAAAATTGTGACAAAATTTACGTGCCATAATGAAAAAAAAAGGTAAAGTCTGAAAAGTAATCATTGTATATCGAAAGTATATATACTGGGTGTTCGTTTTGATGTTTTTTGTTTGACGTACACGCGGATACATTAACGCGTGTATAATCTATAGGGATTTATGGTTGTAACTCTCCGAGAGCAATCGGGTTGTGTGATTGCTCGTCCGATAGTTTGGTCAGTGCCACCGGTCACTCGTTACTCTTCCATTAAAGCAAATATATAACGCAGTAAATTATCCGAACGTTGGGGCTCACAGCATCACCGAGTATAAACATAATTTATCGGTTTTCTTCGGTACGAGAAGTTACATCCCGCGAACCGTTAAAACGAAGAGGAAAACCGAATCGAATTCCATTTTAGGATTTTAAAAAAGTCAATAATTCGAAAAAAAGAAACAAAAACAAACAAATTTTCGGTATTTTTTCGAATTTTCAATTTTTGAAGGTCGTTTGGGTTAGCTTTTGTACCGGATGTTCTTTTGTCGCAGGCCATCCTCTTTTATACCCCCCGTTGGCTCTGGAAGGGTTGGGAGGGGGGCAAAATTCACGCCCTCATGATGGACCTCGATATTGGACTTTGCTCAGAAGTCGAGAAAAAGCAGAAGAAGAAAATGCTCCTCGATTATCTCTGGGAGAATCTTAGCTTTCACAATTGGTGGGCGTACAGATACTACATTTGCGAACTTCTCGCACTGATGAACGTCGTCGGTGAGTATACACGAGGCAAGGATAAAAGTTTAAAAAAAAAGACGGAAGTCGAGATATTTCATTCTCGTCTTTTTTTTTTTTTTTTTTTTTGGTAAACACGAGATTTTTATTTCGATTAAATGATTTTGTTTTTAACTTGCTGAAAAAAAATGCTGACCTTCATTTTTGTTGCATTGGTTATTTATGATATTTTTAAGGGGGGATATATTCAATGTAATTATTAGAAAAGTAAATTCTTTTCATCATTTTTTTACGGTTAATGGTTAATTAATGGTTTTAATTATAAGTATTTAATTAAATTAATGATTTAATTTTGCTTTTAATTAACTTCATGGTTTTTTTAAGTACTTTTATTGAGCTTTACGAAATATCAAATCAATTAGAGACTGTAAATTGTGTGAATTATTTATTTTTTTATAAAGAAACAATTTATCTTAAATTTTACAAGGAATTTTACAAGGACAAAAAATATCCATAGAATTTGGAATATTTTGTGTAATTAAATGAATTGAAGACTAAAATTTATATGAATTTTTTTAAATTAAAAAAACTAAAGTTTCCATCTTATATTTTTATTTTATATATTTTTATTTTTATTAAAAAATAAAATTCACATGTACACTTTTTTAAAATTTAAAGACGTCAAATTTAAGATGAGCATTTTTTTTTAATTCTGTAAAATGGAATTTAAATTTGAACGATGATCCTCACGCAGGCCAGATGTTCCTGATGAATCGTTTCTTCGACGGTGCCTTTCTGACGTTCGGCATCGACGTGCTGAGGTTCCTCGAGTCCGATCAGGAGGATCGAGTCGATCCTATGATCTATGTGTTCCCTCGAATGACCAAATGCACGTTTTACAAGTACGGAGTCAGCGGCGAGGTGGAAACTCACGATGCCGTTTGCATACTGCCCCTTAATGTCGTCAATGAGAAGATCTACGTTTTCTTGTGGTTCTGGTTTCTCGCTCTAGGCATTCTCAGCCTTTTGACCGTATTGTACAGGGTGAGTATTAAGTTATTATTATTTCTGTTAATTATTACGTCAATTATTACCAATTGTAGAAAAATAAAAAATAAGTTATTGCGATCGATAAAAAAGAAACTAGAATTCAACAAAACGAAAACGAAGTAATGGAAAATAAAAAATTAAAAAGAAAAACTAAAAAACGAATCCGAAGTAATTGAAAACCGAAAAATTAAAAAACGAAGTAATTGAAAATAAAAAACTAAAAAACGAAAACGAAGTAATTTAAAACAGAAAAAAGAACGAATGAAGCAAAAAGAAACTAATTTGACTGAATTTTTTTATTTCAGGTCTTAATTATTTTTTCGCCACGTACGAGGGTGTATCTTCTGAGGCTGAGGTTTCACCTAGTACGACGAGAAGCCGTCGAGACGATAGTACGCCGAAGCAAAGTGGGCGATTGGTTTCTCCTCTACATGCTCGGCGAGAATTTGGACACTGTTATATACAGGGACGTGATGCATGATCTCGCGAGCAAACTCGCGACCAGGCATCATCACAGTTTAACAGGAGTGAAGGTTGAGCCGCAGGAAGCCTGATCAAGGTTCGTACTCCAAAAAAAAAAAAAAAAAACAAAAAAACGTAATAAAAAGAATTTTTTTCGCTACGATAATTCACGGCCGTGTAAATTCGGAAGCAGGAACGCAATCAAGTACGTTTTACTTCTGCAATAAAACGATCATTTTCATCCGAACGACGTAAAGAAAAAAAAAAAGAAAAAAATTCAGAATCTTACGAAATTCGTTCAGAATTTTTCCAGAATTGTAAAGAATTTGGTGATTAGAATTTCCCAGAATTTGTATTTTTAATAATAAATAAATAATTCTTTTATTATTTTAGAATAATTTAATAATTGTTTTGTTTTTATTAAACAAAAATTGCAAAATCAAAAAGCAAAATAGAGCTTTGGGAGATTTCTCTTCTTTGAATCATAAACCAAACCTCTGGGTTATTAAAACAGAATTTTTTAAACGATCGAAACATTTTTTCTTTTCAAATTTCCGATTTTTACATTTTAAGTTATTAAAAATAAATCAAACAGAGTAGCAGAAAATTCCAAAAGACCTCTGTTTGGGTTACGATCTTTTTTTTTGCCGGTTTCAATTCTTCTTTCGGATTTGATAATTCCAGGATGTCTCATACTTTTGGCCGAGCCTGTACATTGTATATATATATATATATACACACACACACAAAGATAGCCCAGAATTTCACTGAAAAATTCGGAATTCGCGTATAAAACGTGATTGGTCGCGTTCGTTCCGAAAACGTTAATATCAAGGCTGAAAAATAGTAGTTGGAAAGAAAGGGAGGAAACACATGAAACTCCCCCTTTACTTCCCTCGATTTGTCTCACTCTCTCTCTCTCGCTCATTTTTACTCACACATTCGACACGCACGGTAAAAGAGAAGAAGTCGCAACGGGGCGTTGGAGTTACAACATCGTTGGGACTATTTAGAGCTCTCCCACTGAAAATTTGGTGTCTTAAAATATTCGAGTCTATTATCGCGTGTATACGATAGACAAGCGATCCTAATACGCGATATTAGCTCGCTCCTTACTACTGAATAACTATTTTATCGAACGGGATTCCTCTGGATATTTGCAACAGTTTTCCGCCCGTCGAAACACTTTTGAAATCGAATTCCCCTAGTTTTATCTTGAAGGAATAAGAATTTTGGAATTGTCGGATTGGGAATTCCGAAAAATATTGGAATCTTTTTCGGAAGGTCGATTCGACGATCCTTCCAACATGAAAATTAAGATTGTTCGAATAAATGAATTTTAAACGAATTATTGTGCTAATTGAAAAATCATTGCGATATATTTATTTTTGGGAACATTATTAAAGTTTTGTATGAAATTTTATTTGAAAGTATTTCGAATTGAAAAAAATATATCGACAATATATTTTTTTACTTTCATTAATTTTGTTGAGAATTAATGAAATTGTTTATGAAGAATTAATCATTTTGAATAATTTGATAATACAGTACAGGATTTGTTTTTTTTTTCGAACAGTGAGGGTCTTAACCCAAACAAACCCAAACAAACGAAATTCAATTAAAAATATTAGAATTTCATTAATTGTTATTTTTAAATAAAATTTTATGCCGAAATTTGTCAATGTCCAAAAAAAATAATCAATGCACGAAACGAATTTTCATTTCTGCATACTTATTCCTTAAAAATGAATAACTTCGAATAATCCGAATTATATAATCAGCAATATTTGAAAATTGTTCGTTGAGTTCATTGGTCCGAATCCTTCCAGATCCTGCAGACTCTCGTTTCGAAGCATTTCTCGTGAAGGAACGAGGCGAATAATCCGAGGATCCGGATGGTGACCGGAAGTTCGTCCGGAATTGAAAAACAAACAAACCTGGAAGCGAGCGAAAAGAGGAGGAGACTAAAAAACGGCGATTCTCCGAGAGACGTTGAACAGAAGAATCCAAAAAATTTGGAATGAAACCAAAGGATTTTTACCAAAATAAGGAAATAAAAAAGCATTATTTGTTTTTTTGTTTTTTCGAGCTTTTTTTCGAAAGATTCTACGGATTAGCGAGACATCGCGAATTTATGAAACGTCAATCGAACTGTCGATCTCGTTTGAATTGTTGAACGAAAAAAAGAGCAACGAATGTCGGTTTTTCAAAAAAACGAAAATGTTAGTATTGATTTTTGTTTTCCTGTTTTTTTTTTTTTTAATTAGAAATGGCTGCGAACTCTGACGAGAGATTTACAGCTTGGAAATAATTGCGTCGAGTGACTGAGAATCATGGTCGAAAATTACTCATTTCGATTGAATAGTAATTACGCCCAATTAATATTCACGCGTTGCTTTCTTTTCAACGTCAATACTAATCAATTACGATAATTTATCGTAATTGAATACGAGAATGATTTTGAGAGCAATTGTCATTTATCAGACAAGTGCGAAAAGAAATTCTGTTTTCATGAATTTAATATTTATGAAATGTAGTTTCTTCAATTTCTCTATTTCTTTTCTCGTTGATTTTGAGTGCTTAAAGTTGCCGAAACTTTCCTATGTATTCTGTCAAAAAATTGACATATATTGAATAATTATAAAAAAATTGTTTAAAAAATCAAAAAAATCTCTATGCAGACCAACGATAAAAATTCCATAATTGTCGTCTATTTTCGGCTAAAAATCATTCTCGCACTTCGATAAATTATGATCTTTCCAAAAAAGCAACAAACTTATTTTTACACTCATGAAAGCCATCCACCCACAGACGAGTACTTCGAACGAATGTATGTGCAGACCAAAAAAAAGAAAACGTCGAACTCATCGAGAGTGACGAGAATAAGCATAAGGATTAAGGGGGAGACAAGTATACGGAAAAAAACGGTTGTGTAGTGTGCCTGTATTTAATATTCTTTTCTTTTTGTATTATTATTCTAGTCGATCGAACCGAAATATTGCGACACCTTATTTTTCTCCTTTTATTTCCTTACTGAACGAACAATCGAATAAACGTGTGTATAGTACATTACGCCTTAATCGATGTACTTGAAAACGTGTTAAAACTCGCGAGAGATTAAAAAGACAACGGGCACAGCGATGTCCGCAGTTGATAACGACGACAACGACGACCATTGTAATCAATGTAATTCTAATAACGACAATTCGTTGTCACAATTATATACGATCCGAATATATATACGAAACGTACCATTTTTTTTTCTCGTTATTTCGATCTCGTTTCGGAAAAAGAAAATTCTACGTTGTTCATTCAACTTTCAGTTTATCCTGATCCAACTACCAGTATCGAGTTTCAATGATCATTTCATTGTTTCCATCATCTGAATTTTCAATTATTTGATTATTCAATTATTTAAATTATCCAGTTATTCGATCATTCAATTATTTAATTATTTAACCACTCAATTTTTCCATTATTTAATTATTCACTTATTTAATATATTTTTATGTTCTCAATTATTTAATTTTCAAATTTCCAATTTAGTTGTTTCGTTTTTAATTGGTTGCAATTATTTGGTTTTTACATTTGCAATTATTCAATTATTCTTTATTAATATTATTATTAATAGAAAAGATAAACATCTGTTTGTTAATATAACGTCGTTGCGCTCTTTCTGGTGTCTCGCAAGATAAGTAGCTGCGTGTAGGACTCGCGACGAGGCTTTTGAAAGCGCGACCGTTTTTGTGCGCGAATAATGCGGGTACGTGAATGTTTATTGAAGGCGAGAGCTTTGCCAAAATACGCATTTGAGAGAGGAACGTGAACGCGTGTATAAATATCTACGTGCCTGTGTATTGGCGAATTCGCAAGCCCTCGTTCCTCCAAGATCATCACAACCGATTCACACGAGGGAGCGAGACGAAGCGAGTTGGCCGCGAATCCAGCCAAACAGAGGGTCTTATCCGCTGACGGGCCATTTTCCTCGGAAGCGCCTTAAACGCCTGTCGACTGGAGAATCAATCCGAAATAATGAAACTCACAATGGCGAATTGTACGGATGTAGAAAGAAATCAAATTTTGCCGATTCGTTGTTGCGAACTTGATGGAAAAATTGATTGTTTTTTAATTCAGTAGAATATGTTTGGGTCCCGTTGAATTTGCGAACATTAAAAGACGTTTGGATATTGTTAGATTCACGAGCATTAAAATACGTTTGGGTTAGGCCAGATTGACGAACGTTGAAACATGTTTGGGTTTAGTTGAACTTCGAAACATTAAAATTTATATCGGTTCGTTTGTGCTTTCAATTATTGGGAAACGTTTACGGATTTCTTCAGCATTCCGTCATCAACGCGTATTAGAATTTATTTTGGACTTCCGGTTTCTGGCAAAGATTACGTTTCGGGCCCAAATTTTTGCCGAGTGTCTCGAGTAATACCATGCTACGTAGCGGCTCCCCAACGCTTTGTGAAACTTCTTCCACTCGAGGGGCCCGTTATACCTGTATGCACAAAAATCTCCCGGTACATCGGACTGCCAGAGCATAGGCGGAGGCTGTGCTCAAGCCACACACTTATCGTACGCACGAGTGCTCTCGTAATGCGAATGCATTATCACTCGTACTTTTACTCTCGGATCTTTACGATCTTTTTATTGAAACCGCCATCATCGGCGATTGATAAAAATAAACGTGTATATGATAGTGATATCATATATACACGTATATCGACCTTTCAATTTTATAGTTACGAACATTTGAAAATAATCCAACATATCTGACGGATCTAATTTTATTTTATTCTTATTTTCAGTTATTTTTGTTTCGTTTTGTTTATCCCCTTAATCTTATTAAAATAATAATAAATACATGAAACGTTGAAAATTTGTCTTATTAAAAAAATGATCTTATCTAATGGTAACTTATAAAAGAATTTTTTTTTCAATAATTTTAAAAGGTATTTAAAGTAATTTTTTGAAATTACCTTTTTTTATTACCTTTTTAATTACTTAAAAAATTATTAAAGTAATTTTTTTCTCTTTTTATATTATTACGTATTATTTTTTAAAATTATTTTTGATTTGTCACGATTTTTCTAATTATCGATCATTTTCGTTCGTTGATTATTATTTTAATTTCATTTTTCATTTAATTACTTATTTTCGTTTTTGCGTCTATTGTTTAGAATTTTTATTGTTTTACAAAAGTACAAATGGGTATCGCGCTCTGGCGCTCCTTTATCGAAACGGCGGTCGCTAATTAATCCTGGCTCGCTTCGCGACGGTCGAGCCGATTGTGATTCAAGGGAAGCGCGAGGCTTCGTTGGCTCGATCGTCGATCTATAGCGCTCGTGAATCCTCTCCGCGAAAGATTTAAAACCGGAGAGGAAACGTACAAATAAATTCAAGAGGAAAAAAACGAGGGGAGGGGGCAAATCGAGTCGATGGTGGGTTCAAGTGATATGTACTTACGACAGGGTGATTCAAAAAAACATCGGTCAATTTTTTTCGATTTTCCTCGTGCAATCGTTGCAGCCAAATGAATCGGGACCCTTGGAAATATATGAACAATTTATATTAATATTTAAAAGTTCCTCGGGACGATTTAGATTTTTCTTATTAAAAAAGAAACAAAAAAATAAAAATTCCTTTACCACTTTTAAATGTTATAAGTCATCAACGAGAGACCGTGAAAAAATGCTCGAAACATATTTTTATAGAAAATTGAACGCTCTACAAAAAAGGTATCTTATCAGTTTGCGATAAAACCACTCTTTCGAAAATTATTCAAGGTCAAAGTTAAATTTTCTATAAATTTCAAATGTTCTTTTACTTCTCGGCAAAACTATCGGAGTTATCACAAAATTTAATACCACCTTTTTTGTAGACCGTTTCATTTTCCATAAAATCGTGTCTTTAAAAAACTGTATAACCTTGATAATTTAATCGGTATCGGGACTACAAGTTTATTTGCAGTTTTCTATTTTCGTATATTTTTAAACATTGAAAATAAAAAATTGCGATGTTGAAGTTATGAATATTAATATTCAATGTTCATATTTTATCAGGCGTTTTGTTTGAGTTTGCTTCAATTACGGAATCGGAAAATATGGGGAAAAAGGGTTAGTGTTTTTTGAATCACCCTATACGGTACGATCGCGCATCTTTTCCTTTTAGCGCTCCGCGGATCGGACGTCTCTGACGGGAATGCACTTGGTGCATCTCGGGCGAGGCTCCAGGCGCCGCCAATGAGGTTGATGGCCGCGTCCGAGCTCGAATTCCCCGGCGCATCTGTATATTTTCGTATACTCGAGGAAAAGTGATTTCTAGGACGGTAGACTTCGTGGATCGTCCTCGAAGTTGACTTCAAGCTTCCATAACGCATTAGCCTCCATTGTGCATCATCAAAATTGTCCAAAAACAATGTCGAGTGTTTTGGTGCAAAGATTATTTCCAGGACAGTAAAAAAGAGGTTATTTTGAGGACAGTCGAGGAAAATCGAAAAAAAAACAAATTGAAAAACGTTGAAAAACAATATTGTTGAAAAATGATCGAATTTTTGTTGTTGTTAAATCACTTTTATTAAACACCCCGATAATTGATGTTGGGTTTGTTGGAATGACTCTAGAATTGGCCTTTTCTTGACTTCTTCGTTCATACTGGATTACAATGTGATATCAACGGATCGGATGCGCCTGGAGGCCCTCGCTGCAATTTATGAACGATTAAAATCGCATTCCATTCGAGCGAGGGCGCGATGTATAATTGTAAAGTGGCTCGAACGAAGATTGAGGGGTCCACCTCTGAGAGGATTTCCGGTTGGTGGATGAGGTGCGAAGAAACGTCGGAGAAAGCGAACGAGTTGCGTGTCTCTGTGGTAAACGTTAAACTAAAATTAAACTTCATATTTACAGTGAAATCCTTTACTCAAGTTATTTTTTTAATGAAAATCAAATCATTGTTTTATTTATTTTTATATTCAATTTCTCAATGTTCGTGTTTTTTTTAAATTTCGTATTTAATTAATTTTATTTCATTTCGTAATTATTTAATGTCGTATTCATATGTAATTTTCGTATTAAAAAGAAAAACAAAATTAAATGGCGAAACGAAATTTCAAAAGTTTCAAAAGCCCAAAAGTATTTTAAATTAAAAAACGCACGAAAGATTAATTACCACAAAAAAGTGCAATTTCATCGGAATTTTTTAAAAATAATAATAATTCCACTGTTTCCAAATATTTTCGAACGAATAAAAACGTCAATTTGATAGAATTATATATGACAAGTCCGTAAAATTCCCACATAGCGATCCAACTCGTTTCGTCGAAAAAAAATCTTGCAAAGCCGCCATGTTTTTTGTGGCCAAAGCGGGAGCATCAATCGCGTTCTTCCAAGAAGAAAGCCATTTTATTATTGCTCTTTTTCTCGAGCATTAAGGGGGTTCGGGAGGGGCCCAAAAAGAAGTTGGAGCTTTCCAGACGGATCACACGGAGCGGTGGGTTCGAGCGAATTTACGAATTCCGAGGGAAAGAGGATCGACGAAATGTGAATAGGCCGTGGAGAGGGCAAAAGGAGAACGGCTGTATTGCCGAGGACACCAAAAAACGTCACACGAACAAAACAGATCAAAATCATCATTTTCAAATCAATTCTTAACGAAAAATCGATTAGTGACCTACAATGTAACCTTTACCCTCAGCTTTGAGTGGAAACCACTTTTTTTTGCATTATCAACCAAAAAATCGTTAAATTTCACATTTGAAAACGTCGAAATATCAACGTTCGGGGTCACGCCTGACCAATGGTCCGAGTACACGTTTAAAGGTAAAATTCTCCGATCTTTCGATTGCCGATGTAGAAAATAGGGGTTCCCATTTGAAAAAACAAAGTTGACCTTGAAATGACCTTGACAATGACCTTTAAGGTCAACACGAATGTCACGGATTCGTCCTTAAAAATGACCAAAGACTTGACCTTCACTATTTTTGAATGTCATGGATTCCTCCTTGAAAATGACGAAAAAACTTGACCTTGAACATTTTGGAATGTCATGGATTCCTCCTTGAAAATGACCAAAGACTTGACCCTGGATATTTTGTTTGCATACGAAACCCTTATAAATTTTCAGGAGTTTCCATACTTCATCCCCACCCTGTATATTGAAGGAACCAATTCAAGAAACGAAAATAAAAAATAAAAAAAAATAAAAAATATGAAAAGTCACTTTATTCCTCGAACAAACCGGGTATAGGAAACGGCAAGGATCATACCGAGGAAACGCGATCTTTCATCGCCTCCTCCGTTTCATCGGGGTTCCAAGCATTCTACTTGGCTGGATAAAAGGACGATCCTCGTCGTCGAGGAGGATCCTCCATTCCTCGAGAGCCGAGGAACGAGAGAACCGAATAGGGGCTCCTCTCAACCTCCTCCCACTTTAACGCTTCGTCCTGCTCCTCCATCCCGCTTGGTCTCCGCTCTCGAACCCGGTGTCGAGGTTTGCTTGACCGTAGATGGCGAGCAGAAGGCCTTGGGGCGCCCACACCCTCCCCTTTTACTCTTACGTCCGTGATCCCTCCCCCTTTTCCTCTCTTCAGCTCTTTTCCTTTCACTCCCTCTCTTTCTTTCCATTTGTACCGGTCTCCCTCTTCGTCTCGTCCTTATCTCCCTCCCTCTCGTTTTTATCGCTTTTCTAATAATACATTTAATATTTACTGTTTTTTTTTTTTTTAATATTTATTGTTTATTTTTGATAATTGAATTTACCATTCGATACAGCATTTTTGAATGTATCGTTTTAACAATTTTTCCGAACGGTTTTTCATTCTATTTTGTTGTTACAATTTTTCATTCAATTTAATGTTTGTTTGGGTTAACGATGTCGACGAACTAACAATTTATTTATTTTTTCTTCTATAGAAAAGAAATTAAATAATGAGGGAATAAATCCTGCTTTATTAATAATTCATAATAATCAAAAAAAGAAAATTATATTTACTAATTAACCATGTCTTCGAACGAACAATTTATCAACATTGTTACTTTCATAGAATATAAATAAAAGGGTGACAAATACAGTGCTGTTTCATCAACAATCAATCGTCGTAAAAAGAAATAAAAAAATGTATTACATAATTCACAATCACAAAAAAAAATATATTACACAATTAAGAATGAAAATTGAAAAAAATACAAAATATTACGATATAATTAATAATCGTAAAAAAAAATTATTATATATAATTGACGATTAAACGATTGATCAATTTTCAATTCCAGATCGAACGCGAATAAAAGGGTGAAAAAATAATGGTGAACGATGAATGTCGCCCACACGTATATTTCTTGTTATTAGGACGAGGATGAGAGAGAGAGAGAGAGATTGCGTGATTTCGTGCTACGTCATATCGAGATCGGAGACAAGTCATTTTCACATTTTTTGTTTGTTCAACTGACAGTGCCGTTCCACGATCGTCGTACACGATCGTCGTACACGTCGTGTGGCTTTCACACGAGCGCAGTATAAAATTTCATACTCGAAGAAAAATAGAAAAAGGAAGAAAACATCGCGAAGTTTGATGGAACATTGCGATCTTGGAGTGTGCGTACGTGTGTGTACGTCAACGTGATATACGACGGAAGTTGCAAAAGAGTCGAATGTTAACAAAGAATAGTGAATAATTTTCAATGAATTACTGTGCAATTTTGCGTGGGCAATAATCAAGATGCATTCTCGGTGCATCAATATGAAAAATCCTCGTTCAACCCTCCCCCTCATTCATCGAAAGACTCTTCTACTTACTTGATATGAGAAACTGCAAGAATTAAAAAAAAAACATTTTTTTTACGTATTTTTGTTCGCGTTCTGTAATTTCGTTAATAAACATGAATAATTAATTTTTGCAACTACGTAAATTATGTTTTAATCAAGATTATAATGACAATGCGTTGATAAGGTCACTTAACATTTTTTTTATCAACTAATAGGTAGCTTTAAAAAAATATATAATTTAAAAATCAATTTTCGTAATTTATGAATTTAATCATTCGTATGTGTAAGAATTAAAAAAGTTTCTTTTTCGATTCAAATTTCGTCAACATTGTCCATAAATAAATCTAGTTTTTCCATACTTAATGAATTATTAATTATTATATTTCATTTACAATTTAATTAACTGATTAATCGATAAATAATATTATATATAAATTAAATCGAATAAATTAATCATTAGTTAGAACACGTAAACAATAAATTGAATCGCATAATCAGTAAGTAAAACGATCAAATAAATAACGTCATTGAGTAAATAATAATAAAAACGTATGAATAATTAATTAAATTCAATAAATGATCATTAAAGCGCATAATTAATATCTAAATCGATAAAATAATCAAATAAATAAAACAATAAATCATTAAAACCAGAAAACAATTAATTAAATCCATTGAGCAATAATTCAATAAAATCGTGCAAAAAAAAAACATTGATTAAATCGCGTAAATAATAATAAATAAAATTGAATAAAAATAAAGACAAAATTGATGAGGATTTATAATGCGATTTTCTCCTCATATCTCATCAACTTCAATCGGGGAAGTTCCCTAACCCAAACAAACCCAATTCCCATTCGTCCTCGTCCCCACGAATGTAATTCTCGCGGCATTTGCGAGAAGAATGTTTGGGTTGAATTCTTCTCTTCGTGGCCTCGACTCCTTCTCTCAATCTTTTTTTTTTTTTTTTTTTTTTTTTTTTTTTTTTTTCTTGTTCTAGTTTTTTTTTCTTTTCCGTTTTTCTTTCGGCGAACGACGACGACGAGGTGAGCCACACACGTGAGATTCTGAGCGAACGATGAACAACGTTCGGGCTGAGCGGCGGTTCTGTCGGGGATGAAGACGAGCCCGTGGGACGATCAGGATTGCACGAGAAACGGGAAGGATAAGAAAGCTCGTACATGGAGAGCAAACAATAAAAAAAAAAAAAAAAAAAAAAAAAAGGGGGGGGGGGGGGGGGGGGGGGGGGGGGGGAGGCCGTCTGACCCAGGATTG
>JAPYZI010000481.1:0-51075 GCA_030523105.1 Ophioninae sp. A BG-2022a
TTTCCAAACCCTCCCAATGAATGTCCATAGCATATAAGGAGCTCACCCTACGACCTTTTGAAATTCCGTGATTTTCAAGATTCTGGCAAAGTGGCCGGGAAAAGAGGCAAAATTTTTTTTTCCATTTTTAACCTTTTAAAAGAATGTATTTGATCGGAAATTTTCCGCTGATTACGAATCTGCCCGAGTTTTTGCCGAAAATGTAAAATTAGACTGGAAAAATGAAAAAAAAACCAATTCTAGAATACTTTTTGGACATTTTTCCCTGCTGCAGATTACGGTAGCTACCGTAGCGACGGAGGTTACGAATTAACGCAGTGACAAGTGAACATGTGGGTGTATCAATGGAGCTAGAGGAAGAACCAAACGAATTCGGAGAGCGAATGGTGACCCCTGTTCAATCCGTAACCAGAGTTCATGCGCGTACGACACGTGACATTACACAAGCGAGGATTTTCCGCGTGCATCCCACGAGTGTCACGTTGCAAAAAAAAAGAACACAAAAACCTCTCACGATTTTTACAAATCTTCATCAAAAGGATCGTTAAGCGAGTATCCGCCTCGGAGTTTTCATCCGAGTGCAGGGTAAATCTAACGACTACATGTTGACCCGGAAATCCCGTACGTGTTCGATGAAGCTTCGAAGGGATATTTTCGAAAAAGCTTGAATTCCAGTGGATTTTAATCGCGAGTAAAACAAAATGATATCCCATATGAAAGGGTAGGTACTTCGTGGTGAAAACCCGCGTTGACCAAATCCTTTCGTTCGAGGATCAAGCTCGAATCAGGAGCTTAAATGTGATCCTGCTGCCCACTCGTCAAAACGAGAAAACGCCAATCGAAAAACTCCACCCATTTTATTCCGAAAATGGATTCGAACGAAAAAAAGTATAATTTCATACCCAGATGAATCCGCAATCGCAAAGCATAGAAGGAAGTTCCTCGAGGCTGTGATTGATCGAAAAATTATCACGATCCACGTGGAAAGGCAAAAGTGAAGGGGGGAATTGGGGCACAGGAACGTCACGATGTAAAATGCAACTCAGTTTGGTCGAGCAGCGTCCACTGTTGTTTGCGTTCTGATTGAAGCATTGTACGAAGGTAAATTGACGTCCGAACTATGAGGCGTATGGTTATAGCAGGAACCAACAGCGGGAGATTGCCAGGCCAAAGGGGGTTGTGAAGCCTTTTGTCACGAAGAGGCACGTATTTCTCGGTTGTGCGAAAGCAGCAAAACCGTTCTCCAAACACACGAGGGCTCGAGTTCCGGCCACTGACAACCGAGGGAAAGAGGATGATGGCGAGCCTAGAAAAGCCAAAGGCTTCAAAGTTTCCTGCAACGATACGAAACGAGAATACAACCGTGTATCGCCCATTTTCGTTGGATTCCTTTTCCCAACTCTCTTTGCCACCCTCCATCACCTCTTTCAACCCCTCACTCTCTTTTATTTCGCTCTGCGTTATGGCCAGGTTGATGGGCTTACGTGTACAGCTTGCCAGGCCTCGTTCGTAAAATATCAAAGATTATGGGTGTCGAAACGACCAAGAGGAAGCTTCTAAAACCTAAAAAATTCTTCTATTCTCGCAGACACTTTCCTGTCGTCGCTACAAATACCGGAAGAGCCTCAGGTACAAAGCGTTTCGGGGTCAGACGAAGGGATAGGATAAAACGGCAGATGATTCGGGGTCAAAGTATCAAGCGTGGCGGAAACTCGCGTTTAAAGTTGTAAAACAATATCGATTTTTCTGCTGAAACATCTAATCCTTAGTCATTTTTACTATTGGGTCGGTTAACTTCAGTCCCTGATGTGGATGAGTAATAAATGAAGTATAATGAGTGAGCACGATGAAGTTCTTAGTTTTTCATTAATATCTCCCAGCGATCCGATCTTTATGTCCTCAATCCTGGCAAATCTCTGTCCTTTCATGGCTCTTTTCAGTTTTGGGAACAGAAAAAACGTCGCAAGGGACTAAGTCCGGTGCAAACGGTGGCTGAGGCATGAGCAAGTGCTCTGTTTTCGATAGCAACACAATCGACAACACACCAAAACACGTATAACTTTTATATCTATTAAAAACAAACTAAATATGCAGAATGGTTGATAACGTCGACATATGATGAAAACACGTGAACCAATGTAACAACAATAAAAAAAGAACATCGAATTTGAAGTCACCTTATTTTATGAACGAATCTCTTACTTCGTATCTTCAAATCTAACAAAGATATTCAGATTTTCTGTGACCCACTGTTCTCTATATTGTTTTATTCGAACGTATCCTCAACCCTCCAGTTCTGCCTCAAATTCCTCCACGACGAAAATACTGAAAAACATCGTTCAATATTTCTCCCCTTCGAAATATCCTACGGAATTGAACCGTAGTAGACAGACGGAAAGTGGATATTTGCGGAACAAAAACTTCCGATTGCGCAGAGCTCAACAGGATTTCCGTCCAGCCTGGTGAACAGGTTATCACTTGGAGTCGCCCGAGATACCTTGAAAGACGTGGCCCCCTTTTTTTCATTCCCTTTCTTTTCTTTTTTGCTTCATGCACTACCATCATTCCCTGTAACACGTGCCAAACAAAAGGAGAGCAAGAAAATGGAATTATCCTTCTCACGTACGAGCAAAGTGTATAAACAAGAATACGAGGACCAAGGGATTCGTCGAGGAAACGGACGGAGATAGAAAAAGAGAGAGAGTGAGAGAATGGACGACTTTTAACGCGCAGTCTTTCTGCAGAGCTCCGCAGACATGAGTCAGACTTAAGTGCTCCCTGAAGACGAGCTACTATCATAACGTTTTCTGGAATTCGACGAGAATCCTGAAGCGCACCAGCTGGTGCTCCTTTACGAGATATACACTGCGTTTCTTCCATACGCTTGGTGTAATTCCTTCACACGAAATATCCATCAAATTGAAACGGTGAATTGCCAAAAAAAATTCAGGAGTCGAAAAACTTGACGAGTCCGGAAAAAATCCAGCAAATGAAACACTTCCTGTTGGATCCTGTTGGATCGTATCAATTTGTCCAATCAAGGCTAAGCTGAAAAAACAATCTCGAATTTACTGAAAGATTTATTTAATTTTTAAAGCTACCTCTTTATGCAGCTGTCTCGACGTCATTTCGAGAATTTCCTTCCGGCTTATCTGATTGGAATGCCAAGTCAATTGATTTTTTTTATTCGGTTGGAAGCTTCGGTGAAGAAAACGAAAAAGAGAGCAGGATAATCTAAACATGCTAATACGTTTCTTTCACAGTGTTAGATCGTATTAAAAAATCATATTTATTCCTTTTGAAATGACAATTTGTGTATTGTAAATATGCACAACTGCATCGAATGCATCACCCACGATCCTCAAGCTCTTTTCTTCTTTCCACACCCCGATCACTCCTCCTCGAGTCTCGTTCGCACGAGTCGACAATGAGTCGAATATTCGAGTACGTCGTGACGAAACGTTAACAATGATGACGATGTATCACTCGCGGAGCATAATTGAATCTCCATTGTCAAATTCCCGTCCCCTGACCGGAATTTCTCTTCGTTTCTTTTCTTTTGATTGTCGACGAGAAGGAGAAAGGGAAAAGCCCAAACGTGGACCTCATAGAGTTCTTTATAGCGGAGCTCCAGTACGGTCGATTTTATCGTCTCGATTTTGCCTGATGGAAGTCTTGAATCCCTTCGTGGAATATTAAATACTTTACGGAATAATAAAGCCAATACTGCAAATAAAAATTGTTACGAAAAAAATAGCAGATTTTTAGTCCCCTTTTTGTCGGAAATAGCTACGTTTTTTTCTGATTTTGCTAGCAAGACAAATTTGACTGGTTTTTGAGCAGACAAATTCGAAGGTTTCTTTTGAGTGCTATGAGAAAAAGGCCAACCATTTTTTTTCAGACTATTGTAAAAAATCGAAAGATTTTCGTTCTCATTTGTTTGAATTAGATCGAATATAGAATTTTTTTTAATTTATTAAAAGCAGTAACAACATCGTCAGGTTTCTTTTTGATGTTTCAAAAGTAAAGCACGCAATAATTAACGATAAGACTTTCGCAATTTAAAAAATCTACTATTTTCACAATTTCAAAAAAATACTATTATTGTATGATAATAGAGTTTTTAAAAATTTTTTCAAAGCAGAATTTTTCATATTTTCTTCAACACAATTCCATATTTTCTTCCGTTTCTTCAAAGGAGGGAAACTGCGAATTTATAAAACTCTGAAAAATTATTTCATTCGTTACCAATTTCTGCCCGAAAAAATCCTTTGATTGTTAATAATAATCGAAAAAAATACTTCCATCGTTATCAATTTTTTTAAGAAAAAATCTCCACGACTCTTACGAATTTTAGCAACAAAAAATCCCCCTAATTGCTACCAGGTTTCAAAACAAAAAATCCTCCTAATTGCTACCAGGTTTCAAAACAAAAAATCCCCCTAATTGCTACCAGGTTTCAAAACAAAAAATCCTCTCCACCTTACCTGATTTTTCAATGCAGAAAAGATTTATCAATTTTCCGTGTTTATCAAAGTAAAAGGAAAATGGGTAGGAGTTTCTTGATTTGTCAAAAAAAGAAATCAGGATAGGCCCAATCCGTTTAATATACTTCAAGCCATGATATGAATGACGAAATCCAGTATTGTTTCCATCGCCAACAGTATTGTACAATTGTGATGGGAGGCGACGGGGGCGTGGAATCTACAGTGGAAATGACACGAAAGATACATATCCGTTGTGCGCCTTGAGGGATGAGAACTGCAGTTCTGTTGCCCATCCTCTCCTGGGTGAATATATGCGGAAATGACGTTGTTCGAAATACATATTCAAGATGTGGGAGCGATAACGAACTGATATCAGTTACTGTATAATCCGCATAATAATGCAGACCCGGGGTTATTGCCCGTAGGACTTCTTGGCAGTCGTGCATACAGATTCGACATTACTGAGGAAGCCCGATGAGGCACGAGCCTCGATCCATACCAGCTCGAGATTCTCCAATCACGTGACTGAACGTTTCATCGCTGCATGGGCGAGCAAAGAGTCAGATTAAAAATCGGGCCATCCGTTCGAGATTATTGTCAATTTAACTACCCGATTATCAATGTCGACCTAATGATTAGTCTTAATAATAAAAACTAATCGACTGATAAACCTCAAGATTAATTTCGATCTGATGATCAGCCTCAATCTAACGACTAATGCCAATTCAATGAATCTAATAATACCAATGAATATGAATCTAATGATAAAGGTCAATTGAATTATCAAAGTCAACCGAATAATAAATCTTACGATTAATGTCCACCTAATGATTAGTGTTAATCTAATGATAAAGGTCAGCTGAATTATGAAAGTCAATCTTATGATGAATTTAATGATTAATATCAAGCTCATGATTATTCCAAACAAACTCATGATTAATGTCAACCCAATATTCGACCTAATAATCAATGATAACCATATGACGAACCAAATGATCAATGTCAACCCAATGATGAATCTAATGATCAATGCCATTCCAATGATGAACCTAATGATCAATATGAATCCGATAAATCTAACGATCATTATCAAAATCACTCATTCATACTACGTCACCAGGAATGGTAACAACGCTTAAACTTCACATTTTCGGCAGGACAGATTTTATCATTAAAGGCCGAGTTCTACGAACTTTCAACTCTGATTAACAATTCACCAGCATTTTATGTCCGTAGACAGAGCCAATGTATAATTAGGAGAGACAATTCTCGAGGGACAGACGGCAGGAGAAACCCAAATGAAAGCAACAAAAAAAGTATCACCTCGCAGCAAACATTCCGGACAGTTTGGGTCCTAAAACTGGTAATAATCTAGAGCTGGTTGGCGAGAGAGTTGGGAAGAATGGATTTGAAGAGAGATGGTAAAGATGATGCTCCAGACCTTGCGACGACGTAGTGTTAAAGTGCCCGGTCGTTCAATGTTCCTCGTGCGAAGAGATGGTGGGGAAAGAGCTACGCGAGAAGGGGACCTAAGCCGTCGACACCGGGAAATACGGACTCGCTTTATTAAAGGCATTTAATTTGCGTCGCACTAGCTCAGTGACAGAGAAAAGCGGGTTGGATGGGCTGTGTAATCAACGGACCCTGGTAGCGGCTGGGCTCCGGAGCTTCCGAAGAGACAAACGAGAGTGAGACAGGAAGAAAGGGAGAGAAAGAAAGAAGTGGAGAGACGGAGAGAAAGATAGGGCTCTCTAGGCTATCCATTTTGGCATGAAAATGGAGCACGTGAAACCGGGGATGTTTATTCCCGCGATCCTAATCCCTCAGCCTCGCAATCTAGTCCTCGCCATATGTGGTGCCCCAGTTGGAATGTTATTGCATACTTCCCCTTTAAGCAACCGCAGGAGCTACATGAAAAGTTGCAAATATGCGAGAGCTAAGGAAAACCGCAAAAAGTTGAACCGAACTTTCATAAATGAAGGCTGCTTTCATCATTTTTATTAGGATATCGCTTCGGAAAGAAGAAACCTCTTCATTATGACGACGTTGGAAGCAAATAACGAAAACCCTCTGATTGTGTTTGTCAAATCGAAATGGGCGTTTTGACGTTACCCAATGAGAATGCCAGTCAGTGTTGCCCTGAAACACCTTGCCTTCACCTGGAATCAAACGAGAAAGTTTCCCTCTCGCCTCAGTCAGTCATCATCTTAGCTGATTAGCGTTCGACAAGTTTTCCTGAACGTTCTGACACGTCACTTCCAATTATACTTCCATTTCGTAATGTACTTCGTAGGTCATCAAGTATCCGATGACCTCGCGAGAATTATTCGTACCAAACAACGTGGGAGTTTGTCTAAACCCTGGCCAATTCAACACGTTTTCTCTTGACAGGTGTCTGAGATCCAAAAATAATGATTATTTGATTACAATTAATTGATTCGGCTGCGAACTCGATTCACCTTGCGGAAAGATACCTTGATAAAAATGAGTCCTTTAAAAATGATATAACCTTTCATAGCAAGAGTATGACTACATCGCAATGACTTTTTATCCTAGAACGAAACAGTGCTCACCAGCATTCTCCAAGTATTGATCCTCCCAATTGGAAGACCTGGCAGGTTGGTGTCTGGATGCAATCATATAACACAACCGTCTCTATAACTCAGAATGTAGACAAAATCCAGAGTCTTTGCAAGCGAACAAACCCAACACAATCGAATCACCGTCTTTGCTCCGATTTACTGAATTTTTCACAGCAAGTGTGTGTAAATGGATTTTCCAGTTCCTCACTTCAGCAAAGTGACTTGTTATGCTACAAAGAAACAGTACTCACCATCATTCCCCAAGGCTCGATATGTTTCCAATTGGAAAATCAGCGCAATCATATTAGCAATTTCCCTTTGTCGATATTCAATGTTGACAGATCACAATCCCAATAGATTTTGTTAGCCCGGTTTCAATTTCATCAGAACATCAACGACAGTCATCGATTTTGATCAATCTCAAGCTCGCCTAGAAAAAATTGGTTGTTTAGTCGTGTTCCTGTTTCGAGCTGAGTGATGCACATTCGAGCGATGAAGTTCGCTAAGATTGAATGTCTAGTGGCATTTCACGTTCTTCGTTCACCTCAAGCTATTTCCAGCGTTTGGAGAGGGATATCCACGAAAGAAAAGGAAAAAGGAGAGGAGATTGGGAAGCGTGTGGCAGGCCAGGTGAAACGGTATGACGTATTTCTCCATTTCGCTCTGGCGGACCATCAGCAGGTGCCGGATGTATAGTTTATGTAGGCCAATCGATATACCCCCCACGTACCAGTTGTGTGTACAGAGCCATTGTTCAAGCTTGCGATAGCGTGAACGATCTACCGTCTTCCGACTCTCAGCTAGCACGGGACCCAGCTGGCTTTCCTTCGATGCATCTTTCCCGGAGAAACCTGCCCATCCAACTCTCACCATCCTTCTTCCTCCCAGCTCTATTCCCGTCTTCATCTTTCCCAAGCTCGTTTCAATCTATGCATTCGCACGTCAAATGCATCGTGTCGAGCTGTCGCTTACTGAGTCAAGCGAAAGCTTTCCCAGCATCCTTCTGTCCTTCACCATCTGTCAGGGAGAGGAAAACGCTGAGGAGAGAAAGAGCCAGAGAGAGAATGAGAGATATGGGGCAATACCGGCAGCTCTCTAATTAAGCATCGAGCTTGCCAAGAGAAACCCTATTCGATCGTTCCCACCGATGAGAACCCCAGTCCGCGTAGAAAGAGGAACTCTCCTGTTTCCACGTTTTTCTCTCTTCCTGTTTCTCCTCGCTCTGTGGGCACACTTGGAAATTTTATTGTTTCTTTTTTACTCCTCTACGCAACGACACTCTTGCCAATGTACTCAGACTTTCGCTTGTTTTAATTGTTTCGTATTTTGTTTTCTTCATATTAATTAAAAATTATGTTTTTCGCTTTTTTTGTTGGGTATGGGAGTTCTTGATTTTTTTATGGACGCACGAGAAAAATTCTTGGTGCTCGACGTCAACAATTCTTCGAATTGTTTTTCTTACGGATGAAATTATTTTTGTACGAATAATTTTTACTTTTAATTATTCTAATGTTGAATTAATTTTTATTAATTAAATTCTTTTTGTTTTGTTTTTTGAGATACGAAAAATGTGGAAACATCTTTTTCCGCGCGTGTGTTTCAAGTTTCATCAAGTCGCGTTTTAATTAATGTTTTGGCTAATTTAAAATTGAGTTTCTTAGAAAAATGATAATTAAAACATGGGAAACCGTAAACCAACGTGTCCGAAACCTGCCCATTAAAATTGAGTTTCTTAGAAAAATGATAATTAAAACATGGGAAACCGTAAACCAACGTGTCCGATAGAATTTCCGGGTGAGGGAGTTCGGAAATGAATGTACGGAGAAGAAATGGAGAACGGTTATATGGGTCTGTGTTGCCCACGAGTATGCCTCGAGTGATGAACTGCCACGAGAAAAAAAGAAAACATCATCGACAAGTGCGGTTTTTACCGTAATTCAACATGGGTCTGTAACTTACCGTGGATGCCCCTTAGACTCAGGTTTTTGTTTGCGATCTTCCATCCCTATGCTTTTGCAGCAGGGTTTCTCATTTGGAGAACAAAAAATTCTCTGGAGGCTCCACGCAATGTCATGGTGAAAATTTACCCGCTTCCACGTAACTCCAATTAGGAAACTTAATGAGTGACTGTCATGCCCAACTGGTGGATTTATCGTCAACCCAAACAAACCACAACCTGAAGTAATTTATATGATATCTAGTCATTTTCTTTTAGTTTTACAATTTTTTATTCAATTCATAAAACAAATTCCATTATCGTCTCAGAATTTTTATTTATCTTTCGTCAATTTTCGTTGCGTCTATACGTCAAACCCAAACCCAAACAAATTGCTTTGATTTGGAGAAATTTTCGTTTCCATAAATGTTTGTGAATATCAACATTGATTTATCCTACAAAATTTACAAAAATCAAAAGTGTTTTTCTCTCAAAAGTTTACAAAAATAAATTAATCGTCTCTTGGAAATTTGTCTTTTTAAAAATTTGTGAAAAACAAAAGTGATTTCCACATCGATTTGTTTGGGTTTGTTCGGATTTAAAAAAATTCGAAAATAAATTCTAATTTTCACAAGCGATTTGTATAAATAAACAAAAATTTCTGTAAATCGAATACATTTATTTATTGATAGTAACAAGGTGAGTATTGATAGTAACATCTCTACCGCACTAATTAAATTTAAAAAATGGGCAAATTTTGTTTAACAAATTTTTAGACAAGCCCCAGTCAAGTGCTCATCAGTATCGTCGAATTTGGCTTGAATAATTGTTAGAATGGAACCATGTCAATTTATAAATATTGATATATTATTAAACAAGGTATTTGTAAAGTTAAAAAATACTAGGATATAGTCTAGACCTATAAATCCACAATTCGATCCTTTTCGACTAACTTACTGACCTAAAGTCCCTTCTACAGTACCTTAAAGACCATCTCTACAATTTCACGTCCCACAAGTTTCATGTACAACAATAATTGCTCGAAATAATGCCCTGCCAGAATGGTCGGTAAATAAGTATCGTAGAGACCTCTTTTTCCGATATCCCGTTACTGGAGTCTCTTTTCACGCACCGAATCCTCTTGCATTGTTCAGGTCTGCGCAATAAAATTTGTCCATTCTTTGCACATTTCAAGCTCTTCCCTTCGGTGACCTTTTTTTATCCCTTGTGCTTTACCGTCGAGTTTCTGGGGTGGTCAAGTTCGTATTGGTCCTCTACGAATTTCCACCCTGGCCTACATACACCAGAAGGGTAGCCGGCAGTCCGCAGCCCACTTTGTCACCCGGGTGCATTTAATTCGCAGCTTTTACCGGAACAAACGGAGCGTCGTTGGTCGCTAAAAGAGATTTTCTTTCCGCCCACGTCCTGCAACATTGTTGGTAGCAGAACTAGATGACTCTACCGATCGCCAGCTTTTTCGAATTTTTTTTTTTTGTTCACTCGTAATATTTTTCTACGGTTCGTTGACTTCGCGACGTATCAGCCGAGAAACGATAGGTTTTCGTTTGCGAGCACTGGCGAATAGCCGAGAAGCGACGGGCGAAAAAAAATCCCCAATCAATCGGTAGAGGGATGAAAAAATAATTGGTGAATTCGAGCGTGAATAGCCTGAAATGACGACTCTTTTTGATGAACGAAACCTAAAACGGAACGGTCGTTTCGTCTAGAATCTGTATCAGATTCGCCTTGTCCAATGGAAACCATTTTCATTTTTTTTTAAGTGAAGTTATTCAAGAATTGATGGCAGTAGAAGAGAAAATATGAAAGAAAAAATACATGTGAAATCGAGTTATTTGGACTTTGAACAATTTGAAAAATGTTTCAGCTAATCGGAAAAAAATATGTTTAGTCTAATCGAACTTTTGACATGTGTAGACCTATTTTCGTTTTACTTCCATTTGTAGTCTTTCATGAGACGTGTTTCCTCACTTATAGACTAGGTTTCAGTACACGATCAACCATCCGAGTAATTACACTGTTTGTTCGGGTTTTCCAAAGGAAATCCTAATAACTTAAACTTAATAATAATTGACAAAACTTATATAACTTATTAATAATAATACAATAGCTTATCATTGATGTTGGAGGAATACCCTAATCGGCATATCACATCAATGAATTCCGTTTAGCCTGCAAGTCTCTTACGAGATTTCAGCTATTTAAATCCTTAATCCATTTTATGGAGTTAAAAATGAGCTAAAAATGAGCTATTGGGCAAAGATAAAGATTAGTCATCGTAACCATGAAGAGATCATCCAACGAAACGATACAAGCGATACGCCCATAATTATTGATCCAGCGTTCCACATTGATTGCGCAACATGCTGGTTCCATAGCCCCCTCGATTTTGCACGAACATCATCCATATGGGATCATCTTTACAGTCCAGTTTCGTGTTTGTCATCGAGCAACGGCAAACTCTAACAAACTTCCGCAAAAGGATAATGTTCACGTGCAAACGTTGACACGCTCTGCTATCATCAGTTTCCAGCGATACTTCACTTTCCAGATACGCAGTCACGTCAGCAGTCCAGTTCTCATCGCCGTATAAGTCGGAAGCCTAGATCCACGATCGGTAGTGAAAATCCCGAGACGTGTCCCAATGACGCACCAGCTGATTCTCAAATTTACTCCTGGGGCGAGTCGAATACTGAATCAACAAGCCCCCGATATTACAACTAGACATTACCCTGGCTAACCATCAAGCCCCAACAGGAACAATTGGAGGGACTTTGCCCAGGCGCGTGAAGAGAGAGAGAGGGCTGAAGGGGAATGGGTTCTATAGATGTACATAATTAGGTGTACGCAGAGAGACACAGCCAGGGGAATAATACCAGACACGGATGAAGCGAGGCTGAACGGGGTTCTCGTATAATGGTGACCGACATGTCTATGTGTGTGCATGTCGGACGTGATACAGCAAACTTACAAATAACACAGTCTCCGATGGCACACGTGGAATCCTGAATTTTGCTACCCGTGTATCAGTGTTAGTTGGTGACGTATGTATCGTCAATGCACCATAGAATTACTTGGGTACACAGTGCAAAGTTTATTCGACTCGGTCTGTTTGCCGATTGTTAATTCGAACCGAGTGAAGACACGCAGTCTCTAAAAGTGTGTGTGTTCATTTGCTCGCATCAGCAAACATCAATGATGCGTTAGGAAAATTTAGATGGGAATGTGTTATCGACTGGATTTTTCCAGGCTGCGCTGAAAAATCCTGTTAAATGCACCCGGGTGACAATTTTGGTGAAAAATCAGTTTCACCAAAATTTCATACGTGAACACTTAGCCAAATGGGCAAGTTTAGTCAGTAAATTAAAGTGACCAGGAAAGACTAGGAAACCCAATTAGACCGAGAATCTACGTACGGAATTTTGATAAAGCTGACCTTCACCACAGCCTAGAAAAATCCGGTCGATAGCTCATTCCCATCTTAATTTTTTTGGTGTTTCTCATTGGTATGAACTTTCTGATAACAAGAGTTATGAGTGAAGAAGTCGGGAATTGATTATCTTCTGGTTTTCCGTTGCTGACGCTGCAAATGTGATGTTCCATCTCCCAGTCGCTTTCAGCCGTTGCTTTAAAGGGGTCTTTCAACGTCTCAGCCCCGACGTTTTCCTGAGGGCACCGTATAGAATGTTCAGTGGCTTGTTACCTAGTCTCTCAAACCAGCTGAAGAGAGCTGGGCATCCAACCAACTCCAAGACTCCGCGCGTTGCCACGGCAATTATCCTTCAGGCAGTTTTCCACTTAGTTGCCTCATTTCTTTTTTGCCTTCTGCTCCGACTCGGGCTACTCGCGTTTTCTTTTTACTTACCCACCGTCATGGTTACACCCGTATCTATCTCTGTCTCACTCTCGATCTTTCTGCTCCAATTTTGGCTGATCTGAAGTTACAGTGAAAGTTGTCCAAGATCGAAAGGCGATGAAACCTGATAAGAAGCTAATCCAATGAGGGAACGGTCATCATCTTCACTGGATTGGATCATATTTTGTGGCAAAACTCCATCATATAGACACGTTTTTCTACGGACGGATTGGAAAATAGATATTTGCTGAAGAATCCATTGATTCGCAGAGTTTGCCAGGACTGCACACATTTGTGGTTCTCCATTGCCAATCTCCAAAGTTTATTGACCTCTGTTGGCAATCTCCGAAGTAGATTGACCTCCATTGTCAATCTCCAAAGTCTATTGACTTCACCTCGAAACAGAGTGCAAGAGAGACGAACTGGTAAGTGCAATGTACTTGCAACTGTTCATAGAAGCTTGTGTTAGGGTCGTCAAAAGCAGGAGTAACCTTCGATATAGGATATATGGCCAAGTAACGTTACGTGGGAGGTGCAAAGTATACAGTGGTGAAAGTACCAATGGGTTAACGACAAACTTAAACTTTCTTCAGCAGTGCAGTACTTTAGTGTCGTACTTGGTATGGGACAGGGGTCGAAGTAACTTTATCCCTTTCCATTACCTCCGACTCTCTATCTCTATCATTCCACCTCCCCGTCATTTTTCTTTCCTCCAACTCTGGGATAATTTAACGATAAACCGTCACATGGAACAAGTACAAACTTCCATTAAACGTTTATGCAAGGACGAAATTCGATAACGAAGACGAAAATCATGACTTTCTTGGAGACTTCATTGGAGAAAATATGGATGAATAATCGAATCAGGTTTTTTATCTGGCCCATCTAGAATTAACTTAAGTTTAGTACGGCCATAATCAGGTTGCCTCACATGGGCCTTCAGTGACCGATCTCACTTTACTACTAAACCGATTGTTATAAAATTTTAACCTCATATTCTGTACACCTGTAGCAACCGACTAAACTAAAATTATTTAAAAATATTGAATCGTAATATTTTTTTGGTAAAAAGGAGTGAAAACATACAATTACTTTTCGCTCTTTTTCATCGCCGTTTTATTATTTTTGCATGTACATTAGCAATTCTAGTTCAACCGGTTATAGTAATATGTTGAACTTAAAATTTTTAAAATTTGTCTTTTTTGGTTGGCCCATTTTTGAAATTTCAATACCAGCGCAGGCCCACGAACTTATCGGGCGTTGTATTCAAATAATGTTTTTGTATATTAAGAATGTATAAAATTTATAATAATTTTTTAAATGAAAATCTAAAGTTTATTCATTAAACCTAACAAAGCCTGCATCAATATCTTTATTCTTAATATTATTAAAAAATCATAAAAATATCCTTTTTTCGAGTGGCCAAATAAAAATCCTGCCGTAAACACGTGACTATCCAAAGCGAATTCAATCCATTGAAAATACTTTGACGGCTTTTTTCCAGCAGCGCGTGATTCCCGTCGGATTAAAAAATGAGTAAGGGAACGTAGCTCTTTCAGTTCTGAAAGACAATCAACCTCCGATAGTGGTTTCCCTCGATTCAGCTTTTACAATTGGAACTCCCAGCAGTCGAACCTCTCGCGAGACTCTTGAAAGCTCTGCCATCGATTGCCGTCTCTTTTTCCGACCCCCAACTCGATAGGAACTCGATGCAACGTTTAGTACAATTTGCCTCGATCACTCTTTTCCTTCAATCACGAAGCATTAATTACCCTTGCGAAACTTCCACCAATTTTCCGTGCTGGAAAAAGGTCGCCATATTGTTTTTTTTCCCTCTGGAACGCGATATGAGTTGACGCCAAGCGGCGACAACGAACACTCAGCTCAGAACACTATTACCATTACAAATTGGATGGAAAAAAACTTCCAAAGCTCGGCTGTACATGCATTACTGAGAGGGAAACGTGCGAAGCGGAGAAATTAGAATGAAGCCATCATTATGGAACAGCCAACATCGTTCTTTCCTCCTAGGACGATGTTTTGCGCAGTTTTCCAACTGTGCGCCATTGACTTCTGACCTGTGCCAGAAATTAACTTGGAAGTGAGAGTGGCTCGGAGCGTAGCTTTGTTAGGTCATTTCTGATGTTGGTAACCTGGATAAAAGTGGAATCACGATGAAAATTCAGAAAGTCTTTCAACGAGTAGGCCAATACTTTTCTTCACCGTGTCAGCATTCGCGGTACGAGTTGATTCGTTTTCATTCATTGTTGCAAAGAGACAATACAGTGTTTGATTGATAACCACAATTTTACCAGTTTGCTAAGATTCACTGAAGCAAGAGACAACGCAATAAATGTACAATTATGATCGGTTGACGATGACGCAATTGCCGCTGGTGCGAAAAGGGGCTCTGGAGATGGAAGAGCTGGAGCAGCAAGTCGTACCTAACAGCCCTCGGGATCGTGAAACATCCGTCGTAAAACAATAACGACCTTACCAGGTAGAGGTCGCAATGTTCAGACGACGTAATGCTCCATTCAGGTTGGACCTGACCAAGATGTCTGTTACGTGTAGGATCAACGATTAGAAGATACCAGGAATCATTGTAATGATGGTCATGTTTACTTGTCAGCCGTTATAACAAAACGAAGATTGAAAGCATTCATCCCGACCAATTCCTTAAAAAAAGTTTATAGCAGTCTTTGAAAGTCCAAGACGTTTAGTCGTTGATGTAACGAGGTCTGTAATCACGGAGTTTCCACTCGTGCAATCTTCCCGTCCTACATCCTGGATACACGGACGTCATGCATAAATGCATCCTCACCTGTAGTCCCGCGGAACGATTCGAGAGCAATCGACGTGATCGGGGTTCGCTGGCAGGCTCTTAAAACCGACAATGCTAACCTGCAACTCTCGTCTTCATCTCCAACGTTTCTGCGCTAACCTGTGAAACGCGTCCAACTAGGACGGTATTTGTCCCGAGGGATGCACTCTCACCATTCGTGCGCTGGCAACTTTATCCAGAGGGAGATCCTTCTCCGTCTCCCTCTTTCACTGTTCCTTCGCTTCTATCTCTTTACATCCTTGGCATACAGTAGAACCTCTGGTACCTCATCCCTCTGCACTGTCAGGATCAACTTTCCTCAGTGGATTCTCTCTCAGCTACACTCGTCGCAACCCTAGACTCATACTGGCTGGACCCACTTTTTGAACCACTTTGCAACCCCTATCTTCGTCCTCGCTTATCTTCGATTCTCCTCAGTCTCATGGTTATCCGCCAACTCCATTGATAGAGTTGGAGCTGACGATCGCCAGTCCGGTTCCCTTCTTGCCAACTCGGACACGTAAAAGCGCCTGGTCGATTATGCAATTGTGGCAAGTCTATAGAAGCCTCTATGCTGATGAGGAAGAATGTATATTTGAAAGACTTCAAGCACAGGAAAGGGTCCATTTGATAGATTTGCGGAATAGGGAAAGATGTCCATTTGAAAGATTTGCAGAATAGGGAAAGATGTCTATTTGAAGGGTCTGCGAGAATGAGAGCGACTTCTATTCGAATAGGGTTAAAGGATTGAATTGTTTGAAAGCAACGAAGCCGAATTCTTTTCAACTGCATAAAATTGATTTTCCCTAATATTACCTGCTAGAAGGACTTGGATTGTTTCACCTATTCTTATCTGAACTGTTCATCCGCAATTCACAGAAAAATAATTCGGATATTGAAAATTGAAAGATTCGCAGGGTTGGCAAAAGATGACTGTTTGAAGGTCCATCTGCAGAAACGGTGAAAAATGTCCATTTTGTGGTTAATGGCGAGCTGATTTGGTTCAGCACATCTTTATTTCTCATCCGAGACTGCCTTTCGTTCGCATCAAGTCAGACCTGGAGGAAGTTTGTTACCATTTGGCACTTTCGTCAGACCCACAGCTGCAATTTCCATTCCCCAAGTTGAACGAAGCTACGAAACGCTAAGCGGCATTTGGCAAGCCGAAGCTTGTCGCATTCAACCCCATTCCTGCTGAACTGAACTGCCTTCATACTTTTTCGTTTTTCATCGCCCGCCTGCTTCCTACACCCCAGGGATGACATGTTCTCCATTCGTACACGAGAGAGCTGAGGGAATGCCAATATTTTATCTGTGCTACGTAGAAGAGAGAGCGGGAGAGGAGAAGCATCAGCGTTCCCAATGGTGAAACGGACCAGTGGTGTACACTTCTCTATCTCTCTCTATCGATTCGTTGGAACTTAATACACTCTGCAGATACCTCTCGAATCAGCTGATCTACCTTCTATCGCTATTTCACGTTATTTACTCGGCGCAATATTTCAAACGAGTAACGAGATATGATTCGTTTCACCTGCAGTCACTCTGATGACATCCTAATTACAGACGTCACGGATTCGACCATTACAGACTTTGACGTTCCGAATCATTGCTCCTGATGAACTACCTATTTGATTCCTGTTTGGATGATTGGTGATATGAGTTAAAACCTGCATAAGCAAATATATTCAAACCTAAAAGAACTACGGTGGATGGCAAATAAGGTGACTACTTTTTATTCAATCAAGATTCTTTCAAACGTTCAAAAAATTGAAATTATTAAATATAGTTTTCGAAAGTAAATATATTCAAGAATATTACCTCAAAATAGTGCAGGCATCGATAATTAAGCGTAAATTAATTTTTCTTGTGATATTTTCTTTACAAATAATGTAAACACGTTCATTTCCGAAACTACTAAACCAATTGTTATAAGATTTTAATCACATATTCTGTATCTTTATAGGAACGAACTGAACAAGAATTATTTAAAAATTATGATTTTTGCTATTTAAATGTTGGCAAAAAATAATGAAAAAATGTGTTAAAAAAAGTACACTGCGCAGTCCCCATACTTTATTTCATCGTTAGTTCGTGAAATAGAATATGGAATAGCGAAGGAGAATTCACACGAAGTATAGAAAAATTTGGGATGTTGGATACGAACTACGTGGCTGGTAATGAGGGAAATGAATTTTATTGACAGTTGCCACCCAAAGGTTCTCTGTATCCTCACGTGTTCACATTTCATAAGAGACACCAACAACGATCTCCCTTCATAAAAATGTCTCAAGTTCTCCTCGCGATACGTTATTTGTGAAGCCAGGCGAATCCTGATTCATGTATTTTCTCTCTTTCCGTGGGAACATCAGGTCCATGCGGATGTGACATCGATGTTGTATCCCCTCGAGAGCCG
Source organism: Ophioninae sp. A BG-2022a (assembly GCA_030523105.1). Taxonomy (NCBI): domain Eukaryota; kingdom Metazoa; phylum Arthropoda; class Insecta; order Hymenoptera; family Ichneumonidae; species Ophioninae sp. A BG-2022a. The sequence goes on from JAPYZI010000481.1 coordinate 18,120, forward strand.
GACTCCTTTTCATCGTGTTTCCGTCTCGAATCCCGTGTCGTAAACGTTCCAACAAGACCCGATCGATTTTAAATTCAAATCCTCACGATTTCGAAAGTTCGACGTAACCTTCGATGCTCGAGGAACACACGAATGCCAACGACGTTACACTTACGCGTTCAACAACGAAAATAGTATTTCAGTGAAATAGTATACCCAGTTGGTCCCGCGTGGAATTTCAATATGGAAATTCGTATCGATCGATCCGTTTTCTACCCGCATCGTTTTTTATGATTATTTTTGTTTCTGTGCCAACAAAAAAAAACAAATTTTTAAAAATAAAAATTGCTTGACGACTGGAAACGATTGAAGGAAGAGGACGATAAAACTTGCCAGGCTTGATTGCCCTCAACTTGTTAATAGTTTGATACTATTTTAATTTTTAATTGCAGCTTAATTAATCCTTCAAAGCGTGTTCCCCTTAATTAATCCTTCGAAATTTTCTCATTTATTTACTTCTTAACGTATTTACATCCAGATTTTAGATATTTTTTAGTAACTATAACGATGAAAGAACTTAAAAGTAGAGTTTGATCAGCTTAATTGTTTATAAAAAAATATTTATGAATAAACAAACTAGAAGAAAAGAAGTTGATTTTTTGGAAAAAATTATTTTCGAAGAATCTATTCAAGGAAATAATTTGAAACTTGGTGCAAGTGAGTTTTTGAGTTGGATTTTACTATCAATTAAAAAGTGTATTCTTCAACGAGCCACCTAATTACGATCGAATAATACTAAGGTTCTAAAAAAACGTACAAAAAAAAACAGTTATATACGAGGGTGTTATCTGGGTGAATGAAAAGGATGGGAAAATGACAAAGTCATCCTTATCAGCAAGAATTATCGGTGAATTAGCTCGAAAACCCACCTAAGACTGAAGTACTCTTCTTGGTGTTCAAGTTCGACCGGAAGTTTCCTCAATTTATAACTTTTAGAAGTTTGAGGACTATGGAACTTTGCCCTCTTTTCCTCATTGTTTTTCTTTGACTTTCTTCCCCATAATTCATAATCTCGTTGTCGATAGTTTTCCCATTCATTGACGGTAAATTTCTTCTTTTGGAACCGTCGATTTAGTCAAATTTTCAATTTTTCCTTTTTTTTTAAATTGAATTTTTATTTGGAATTTATAGTTCCCGGGATCGAACCAACGAACTCTGAACGCTTTATTGATGGTCAGTTCACTCGACGGACGTCGACAGTTGTCGCGAACTTTGTAACTATATTTTTCCGATACGTATTGCATTAGCGAAGTTTTGAAAAATAAAACGGAAGTGAAGAGGGGGTTTGAAAAGATCCACAAAACGTAGATCTGGCAGTTTTGTATACCGGGCGATAATCTTACGTCGCAACGCAGTTTCCTGAGCTTTCCACTTCCGGAAAAGGCCAACAAGAGAAAGCTCAATAAATCAAACGAGAAAATGAAACGAGTCTGGAAAATTTTGATTTGATCGCAAATCGCTACTTTCCATCAAAGTTGTCTTATCATCTTTGTGATCGAATTTTGTTGAAACTTTTATCCAATTATGTTACGTTATAAATGATGAATTAGTTATTCAATTAATTCACCTTGCAACCTAATTTCTCGTTTTGTTTTGCAGAAATGATGCGTCTGGGGATCAGTCTGGTATAACTGCATCATTGATCACGATAATGCCGAGCCCCACAGCAAAAATGCGAGTTCTATTTACAACGGTAAGCAACAACACGAAAAATCGATATTTTTACAATAAATCAATGGTCTTTGTATTTGAATTATTCGACCATTAGAATGTTCATAATAACATTTAATTATGATGATTATGAATCATTATATTAGCATTATGGCCTATGAAATAGGAATAATAATTATTACTTTAATTAATGTAGTTTATTTATAGCACATTAATTAACAGTATAATAATCATATTCTTATAACAATAATAATTAATAATACTGCAATTATATTAATCATATTATCATGATTATAATTATTAGTAACGTCAATTAATTGAACTAATAATTATAATAATATAATAATTACTTCAATATAAATAATTATTGATGTTACTGTAAATAATAGACATTATTATTAACAATACATTAAATATTGATATTTTTATTTAATAATATAACTTTAGTACATTATTAGCATATTATTAATTTAGTATAATAAGTATTTATCATTACGTTTATTATTATTAAAAAAAATTATTAGAACGAACATTCCTCCGTAATATAATGCAACGCCACATATTTCAATTCAAATTTCCCTCCTACTGAGGAAAAATTACGGATCATTTTAATTCAACAATTCGCGTAGAGAAACTCGGTAGAACGACAATGTCCGTCCATCCAATGCTCTATCTCCCCCCCCCTCCCCCCATACTTTGAAACTGTTTCGTTGGAATTGTACAAAATTATATAAAATATTTCGAAACACTCTAATAGTGAACTGTAACGTGTTTGGGACGAGGAGAGGAGGAGGGGGCGATCGGGTTGCAGGAAAATAATAAAACATGTGAGAAGCCGCGCAGCGATGCGAATTTTTAGTAAAGTTTGGTGAAATGGTAACCGGCTTTGTCGACGTGGCTTGCGAGTGCCAACAATGAGGGAAGCGTTAATTGAATATTGTTGCATACTCCTATATTTTTTTTTGCGTTTTATTTCGGTTTTTCAATCATGTGTATCCTTTTTAATTTTTGTTTGGGTTTATTATTGTTATTATTATTTTTTTTTAATATTCCGGTTGGACGAGTTTCGTCACCAGGACGTATCAGTTTTTTCGAGTTACCGTTGTTACTGTGCTGTCTATACGGTGTACGAGTGCACTGAGTTCGTATGCACGACGAGTTACGGTGACGAACGAAGCCAAAGACAAAAAACAGGATAACAAAAAAGAAACGTTTTTTTGTTCGTCAAAATCGCCAACGGAAATATTGACACACTTTTTCACCACTGACAGCGTACGTGGGAATTTCATGGTATTGAAAAAGAATCGAGAAATAACTGGTCAAAATGGTTTTCCCATTGAGGCACGTTTATGCAGAAATTCATGGGAACAAAATGATCGTATCTTTGAAATCGTACGATCCTCGTTTCAATTTTTTGATGAATATTGGTGATCGAAATATGGAGGAAAATCGGAACTTTTGGTGCGCCATGATCGATGGTGAATCGGTGAAGAAAGCTCGGTGGAAAAATGGTTGAATTATCGATCATTCGGAAAATGGAATTTATTTCAATTTTGAAAAATAATTGTATACGAATCAATCAAACAGTAATTAATGCGGAAATATTTATTTAATATAAATTACGAAACAGTTGAATCTCTGGAAAAAAAGTATTCGAAATATTGGTGTAGAAAAGTCCGTATTGTTTTATTCGTTTACTCAAACATTGTAAAAAAAATGGAATCGATTAAATTGACGGGTTTCATCGATTTCGTCAATTTTGAACAATAAATTATGAAATAAGATTTAAATAAATAAAAAAATATTTGCACAAATAAATGAAAATTAATTAAATAAATAAATGTTTAATGATTAATAAAATGAACGTAATTAATTAAATGTATTTTAAATATTTAACTGAAAATCGATTAAGTTAAGCAATATCGATCTTGCTTTGTTTTGATCTAATAAAAATGATGAAATAAAAATTAATTAAACAAATCAATTTTTAATGATTAGTGAAATGAAAGTAATTGAGTATGTAAATAAAAAATGATTAATTAAAAATGTATTGAATTAAGCAATTTTATCGAATTTGTCTGTTTTTGTTCAAATCTCATTTGACTAAAAAGATGAACCCTCCAATTACACGTGCATATAGTCCATCCTGATATAACGGTAGCCAACTCGATATTGGGTTCGAGGCAAAGAGTATCGACCACTAACCGATACGGACCACGTGAATCTCCTCGGATGGAAAAAAGTCTAGAGAGGAGGATGACTATGGTGGGGAGCAATGTACGAACCGGCGCTACATCAGCCACCCTGGCGCCCAAAAGACCACCCGGACGCGAGACCCGCGCCAGGGGGACTCGAGCTGATGCTCCACTCTATTTTCCAACCCCTAGCTCTGTCCTTGTCTTACCAAGTGGCGGGGGTAGTTGGTGGCGGAAGTTGGGGAATTCCTGACGCCAGTACCCTTACCACCCTCTGGTTACATCATTCCTGATAGAAGGACTCTCAGAGAGGATTTTCTCTCTCCCAGTTTTTATTTTCTCTCTCCCTTTCTCTTGCTCTTCGTTTTCTTTTCTCCCTTAGAGGGAATATCTGTGGGTATTTCTCTAGGAAATGGGGGTAGAATCTTCGCCAAGGAAATCAGTGCCTCCATTCTCCCTTATTCCTCCCTTCCATGATCGTTTAGCTGCAACGCGATAACCCACTTGAAAATCATCACGTACCATCGCAATTCCTCTCCTGTGTGACGCATTGGTGGCTACAAAGTGGAAAACAGGATACTCGGGGTAGAACAATAAATGGCGTGACATTGAAAAAAAATGGGGTAGAAGGACCACAGTGGGACTAAAGTGGAATAAAGATTGGAACTCGTATCACCGGTTGAATTCCCGTTGATGACATTTTTCAAAATTCGATAATGGGGACCTCGATGTTGTACTAATGTTAGGGTTGAACATTCTAAAATAAGGAAGAAATAAGACGTTACACTGATCATTGGATAAGTGACTGTCTTTTCTCGTATAACGTTGTATTTGCATCGTTAGAATGCAAGATCTTTTTTTCCGACTTACATTTCCTGGGGTAGGCATAAGCTACGAAGAAACTGACGCAGACGTTTTTTTTTTAAATCCTTATCTAGCTATCTAAAATCAGACATAATCAGAATGAAATCAGTCATTTTTTTAGGATCCTCATTAAATTGAGGAATGACAACATTTTTGTTACGTTTGTGATATAATTAATGTCCTTTTTTAAACCTTAATTTTCTTAAAAAACCTCGTACCAAAGGAGAAGATGCAACCGCTACACAACGTCACAATCCACATCTTGTTCGAAGTATAAACAGTATCCCTCGCAATGTTCCCAACACCTGGGTTCGACCAACGTACGAGAGACAATTTGTAATCATTTGTCAGCCATGACAGAGCGTCATGAACAGAACTAACTGCTGTCTTATTCAAATGAACTGCTCCCGTCTCTTACGCATGTTCGAGGCAGAGAGAGAGAAAGAGAGAGAGAGAGTTTATACAGCACATTGTTATAGTCGAATGCACATTTACACGCAGGTTCGTGGATAAACGGAAGCGTGTTTATCGTTTCCCCTTCTGAATTGGCTCAAACGAGACTGTTATTTGTCGGCTTGTTCAGCCATATCAGCTAATTCCAAAGGAGATCCTAATAGACTCTTCTGATGGTGACTAACCGACTGTCAAATGTATATCTTGGCTGCCCCAGCTCTTTTTCTTGAATTTCCATCGCTACTTTTGTACTGAAAATGTCTTTCATTCGATTTCAATGATTTTTTTATGTTTAATCAGCTTTCCTCTCTCTGATTCTCTCTTTTTGACTCTTTTCTCGCTCTCTCCAATCTCCTTTCACTCTCTAACATGGTCGTCTTCCTTGGACGGTGAGGAATTCCACCAGACGTTGAAAATAATGGAAAGAACTTGTGCTGAAACAAGCTAGTGCATATTCCATGCACTTGCGAATGAGGAGCAAGAGAATAGCGATGTAAATAGTGCTTGTGGATTCCTTCTTCCTTACAAGTTGAAAAGATCCATCTTATTTTTTTACTTCAACGCTCTTGGAGGCCAGCCGACTTCGCCATTCGTTTCTTCGTGCTAGCTTGATTGGCAATAAAACAAAGAGACATTTGGAGAGCTACGAAACGAGCTTGCTTGTTGGAAAACAATTCTTGGCCAGGGACGTTGTTCTTCATAACTGGAAGTAGCTTTGGACCAATCTACGGAAATCCTGGTGCAACATTGATGAAGAGGTTCCATGATAAAGAGGTTCCATCAGCTCTACTTTTGATGAACGACGTTGTTCATTCGAAGCGAAGGAAAGTTTTCAGCGAGGATGATGATGATGACGATTCAACTTCAGCCTGAAATCAACGATTGGACACTGATGACTTTTGGAGAACATTGATGCCCGCTGAAATGATCGTGTGACGTTTGACAGCTTGACGATCTTGCGGAAGCTCGTGTTGGCTGGAAGTGCCAGGCAATATTCATTTCGTGCGAGGAACCAACGCGTCGAGGGCTCGAGTACTCGACGGTTCAGTAATCTCGACGGGACGTGCAACCCCGTGGCGCTTGGTCCATTGTTCGCTGCTTCCAATGGACGAGGGCACTGTGGATCGCGAAGTGGAGAAGCGAACTTTGCGCTCGAGCCATCGCTTTGATGTTGAATGCCATGAGAGACGCATCAATGGAACTTCGTCACCGGGAACCCAGTCACGCATGGACGCGAGTTTCGCGCTAATTTGAACCTGCAAGGGAAGACCTGCCACTCTATTGGCAAGGCGCGTTGTCGGAAGAGCCAAAAAATCTCTTTGATTCAAATACAATAAACGCAAGATTGAATCATCGAATGGATCGCTGGTCCATTTTGTTGGATCCCGATAAACCAATTGAGTAAGTCATGGAATCAACGATTCAATCATTGGTCCAGATTTACTATCTTTATCAATCGTTTCGTCGAGTCGTCGAATCATTGTTTCGTTGATTCCGTAAGAATGGATTCAATTGAAAATGGATGAAGAATTTAATCTCAGATTTGAATCCAGCCATCTAAAAAATCATGATTTATCAAATAATCGCAATTCGATTTAATAAAAACATGTTTTTGTAATGCCTGCATGCAGCAATGCAAAAAGGGTACGACGTTTTTCTGTCCATTTGTGTATCAATCCCATATACCTTGGTCAACCATATCTTTTTGTTTCGTTCGTCTTTGAATTCTTTCAAGGACAGGTAATTTGTAGGTCAGGTAACTTCTAGCACATAACTATTTGATTCTATTCCATCCAGACCCAATAATCACCAACGCACATCAATTGCCTTTGATTCGTGGCATCATTGATGAACGCACAACGCAACTGCAGAGGTCAAAGACCAGCAGTTCACCGAATTGGTCTTCCTGCGCCAAAATTGTCCAGACGATTACTTTTTTGGAGCAGAGATACTAGTTCTGAGGTGGACTATAAATTCGACGTTGGACGATGAGACGCGAGTTCAATAGCTTTTGGCACGGAAGTTGGTCGTCGCAGTCATTGCTTCTGTCGTCATTGTAGAGAACGCACATGGAGAAACGACGTCCAATGTTTTCGCTATTATTGGCGGTTCTCGTGGAGACTCAGAGTAACGCAAGCCAGACGAAAGACGCACAGCAAAGATGGGTTCTTTCGCCTCGATAGAGTTTCAGCTGCCAGTTGAGTAAACTACGTATAATCCAGCATCACTGAATTCTCAACAACCCTACTTCAACCCCCTGACTCTTCTGAAACTACTCTTTTTTCACGTTCGCGAAATCACCATTCTTCGTTCAAAGCTTCTCTTTTTCGTATCCATTAAAAACGTTTTTCGTCTCCATTTGAATTTCACAGTTTGGATGGCTTGATCTTTCCAGAATTCTCTTCGTTCCCGTTTCATTCTCCCTCCGCCGCCAACCCCGATCAAAAGAGAAATTTCGTTCGGGTTGGTCGTTCCATCTGGATGCAAGAAACGGCCGGACGAAACGGTGTTAACGTTTGATCAAGTGGAAACACCATCGACAGTGGAAATATCAGAGGGTGATGGTTATTGTACTTAGTAAATGATCATTTCATAGGAAATATCGATGTCAGAGGTTAGAGACCTCGACGATGGAGAGACTAGTCTAGATTGCAACAAATTGAGATTCTTTTGGAGATGAAAAGTCATCTTCTAGGTCTTTCTAGATCAAGTACGTTATTCAAACGAAAGGACATTATCTAGGCTGAAGACCTAGATGCTGAAGGTTGAAGACCTAGACGACGAACATCCTAGACGAAAGAAACATCATCTAGTTTGAAGAGTGTTCTAGAGACCGGTTTAAATTTATTTTGGAACAAAAAGACATGGTTGAGCAATGAAGGGACATCTATGTCGTTTATCCAGGCTGGATTATAACTCCAGACTACCTTTAACCCCATCAAGAATGTATGAGCATATATGTGTACCTTTTAACACACGCACAGACACCGAGGCAAATTTATCCTCGCGAATTCACTTATCTTGTATTACCGTAGATGAACTTCCGCTGAAGGATTCATGAGCTCTATGTTAGGATGAAGCCTCCTGCGGAACAATCGATTTTAGTTTCGCGTGTACACTTATCGATTTGCGTGCCGTTATAATCGGACGTCTCAGCAGACAACCTGCACTTCCCGTTAGCCGATTACGTTGATGTGGAGAAGGTTCGTAGGAAAATCGTGCCAAGCGTTTTCCAATTATGAACATCTGTCGGTTTCTTTGCGCAAAATTTCTGAACGGGGGAATCGGAAATTGTAGACGTCGTTGGAGATGCATCGCGTGCAACGTATAAAGGCCGACGTGAGGGTAAATGTGATGACGACGGAGGTGTCAGAGAGAGAGAGAGAGAGAGAGCGAGAGGAAGGGAAGGAGAGAGAGAGAGAAGGATTGAGGAGAAACACCTATGGAGAGCTTTGCGGCTGACAGTCGCGGACAAACTTGGGTGCCCGAAGTCACGCTTGTCCTCTGCATTCGTGTCTTATCCGCTGGTGTGATAGTCGCGTAGCTTGAATCATCGCCACCCTCGCCACGTTACACCACTATCCAATCGATCTTCCGTTTACGTCACGAACTTCCTGCTAATACCTTTGCACACATGCCTTCACTGCATGCCTTCTCAAGGAGCTGATCACACTTGGCTCCTTCAAGATTCCAAACTTGTTTCTCTCTAGATACAAACGGGCCATCTTGATGAGAGACACCGGACTAGTTGAGATTCAGTCCATTGTTGGTTAGGGTACAATTCGTTGCTAATTGATGGCCAGCCTTGTGCTAATTCGAATCCAGGCGATTGCTAATTCAAATCCAATCCATTACTAATTGGCATCCAATTAATTACTCAGCGAATTAATTGGAATAACAGCCATTTGGAATATTACAATTATTCCAAATTAATGGAATTAATGGAATTAATAGCCATTTGGAATATTACAATTTATTGCTAATTCTAATCCAGCCTATTGCTATCAAGTTTCCAGCCCATTGATGATTGGAATCTAATCCTTTGTTAATTGGAAGCCAGTTTATTGCTAATTGGATGTCCGGACCTTATTGGGATCCAGTCCATGGGTCATTAGACTCCAGCCCATTGATGATTAGGGCCCACTCTACTGCTAATTAAGATCCAGTCCATTGCTAATTAGGATCCAGATGATCAATAATTGGAATCATATCCATTGTTAATTGGGATCGAATCTGAACCTTATTACGGTCCAGACGATCGCTATTCTGGAAAATGGCTATACAATCTCGAGGCGGAGATACTTGCCAATAAACTATCAAACGTACCAGAAAAAACCAGATGATATCGCAATTCTGGTTGATAAAAATAGTCTGCACTGCAGGGCGAAAGGTATTGGAGGATGCAGGGAAGAACGATCCACTGTTCTCATCGAAAGAACACTCGACGACAATAATAGAGAGTAAGCGCAACGATCGATATGTCGAGACTAGTCGACATCTTTCTACTTCTCTCTCTTCCGAGTTCAACGGACATCTGTAAACCTCCAACGATTCTATAGCTGAGCAGACGTTATGGCTCGTGTTATAACACAATATGAAATTCTACACTGGCTTATAGAAACACGTGGCAAGCGTGGACGTATGCATAGATGCGACGATACGTAACGTCCATCAAGCAGAGTTCCCATTGATTCGTGATCGTGGATTACAGCCCAACGGATGAAGCTGGCATTCTGGATCAACGGTTGGTTGAAGTCTCGAGGTTTCGACCTCCGATGGTGTGTGCTTACACCTTCTACATTTTTCATCCATCCCCTGCCATTATTCATGCCCAACGCAAAATGAAACCTTTCTGCTACGTTGCCAAGTCGTAGTCGTTCCGTAACATTTTTCGAGGCTCGTTGACTCTTATCCAATTTCCAAACCTACCATCCTTCAAAACTCACCAAACATTGAAGATTCGAAACTGGTCATCGTTCTGTAAAAACGAGAGTCTTCGAACCTGAAAAATGAAGGAAAAATGAAAAAGCTTCGACATAGAGATTCTTCCAAAAATATTTGCGTGAACGTTGACGTTAGTCCAATTGACCTAGAACGGTACGTCGGTTGTCAGCGTTTCGGCGCTTTTGTCAATTCGAAATTGCCGGAAACGACAATGTCGCCTATTTCTACAGCATGACGTAACAATTGACCCGCTGCACGAATCGGTCTAGCCCGATTAAGCTCCAACGATTGTTCATCGATTCTTCGCTATCCTGCGTCCTTCAACGCTCCTACCATAACGGTCCACGCAGTTTTCCCTAAGATTCACCGGCACCGGACGGTTTCCCCAAAAATAGAAGTTCTCCGAAATGCTCTCCTCTTTTTCGTCGCTTTCGAACGACCTGTCACCCAACTAGTCTGGAATGACGTTTCAAACGTTAGAACAGGGAAACCGGCGCTGACGTTTTTGCGCTTCGTAGACTCGCCGAGGTCGATGGAAAAGAGTTTCGACCCTGGTTGACTGGCGAGGGTGGCAACCCTCCGGCGTGTCTTTTCCCCGGGTCAAGTAGGGTCGCGGACTCTCAGTTTTGCCACAAAACCTCCCGCTGACGACCCCCCGCTCTTCCTCTTCCATCTTTCTCTCTCTTTACAATGCTTTTCCAGTCCACGCGACAAAAACGCTCTATAGTAAATTGAAACAGTCACAGAAAAGGAAACTATCGAGTTCTCTCGTTTCTTTTTCCGTTCTATTTCCCGCGATTTCAAATCGTACCAATGGATATCTGGATGTGCGTGTGGGTGGTTTTGGTAACACGCTCATCGCTACACCAATTGCTTTCGGAATAAATCGTTTCGTGCCAAGAACCGTGGCCAAGCGGGCAATCGTATTTTTGCGGCGAACACATTCTTCGAACGATCCACTATCCTCCAAATGCTTATATTTGAATAATTCCTATAGTACATGCTGATATTTAATCGACGGAATTCCGAATCTGTGATTTATCATACCACGATGGTAAAGTATCATTCCTCGATTTTAAGGTTCGCTTACGACTAGAGAAAATCAGGGTTGTTGGAAATTATTCATTTTTGAATAATCATTCGCAGCATTCAGAAATCGCTTGAATATGTTTTTGTATTGGGGGGGAGGGAGGGATTAATTATAATTAATTACATTAATGTAAATAAATTACAAAATTATACTAATTAGTTACGAAATTACGTAAATTACTTACAAAATTATGTAAATCAATTACAAAATAATATAAATTAAATTTTATTATTAATTCTCGTTAACTTACAATTAAAGACCTATCTCATCGATAGGTCCAATGACGAGAATCTTTTTTTTCCAAGCTGATGAACTCGAATCCAATTTCGCAGATGCAAATTCAACCAAATCAATTCGGGATTTTCATTTTTGAAATCATTTTGAAAGCAAGTGTCATTTTTGGGTTGGTGATTGAAGGCGATGAGTCCCAATTGCGATGAACAATTGTCTGCTTCTCGTATGCTCGAATTGACCTGGGAAATTGATGTTTACAGGACTGGCTTGGTAGGGGTTGGAATGAGGAAATGCGGAAGATCGGGGGAGTAAAACCGAGGGGATAAAAAATCTTATAAGGGGGATGGACCATATCCTATTTTCCGTGTCCGTGATTCCAAGCGGACAGACACATCCTTGGAACCGAGACGACGCCACAGTGGCGCCTTCGGATTTATTCTCATCCCGTTTTCACCCCATCTCTCGCCTCTTTCACCCCTAACCCATGTCTTATACCGAGTCTTCACTACCCCCCCAGCATCATCTCTTTTTCTCGAGATCCAAAGTCCTTCCGGGTTCTCATTTTTCCCCCTCGATGCCTGTCTTCCTCTTATACATTCCTAGGTTTCGTTCCACCCTCCATCATCCCTTGCAACCCCTCGGTAAAGTCTGGAAAGAATTTCTAACTCAAATAAGAAGTGAAGTTTTTTTCTGCCATGCTGATTAATCGCAAGCTTGAATTCTGATTCTTGATATCGATATACATCACGCTGCAGACTTGACGTGGGGTTGAAGGTTTTAGAGGTGGGGTGCACCGGAAATAATTTTTTTCCTCCTACTTCTCCTTTTTTCTCTTTCCCTTATCTCTCCGTTTTTCTATTTCTCCTCCGATAGATTTGCAGTCAGTAAAGTCACATTTCTTTATTAATATTATTTTTGTTACATAATTAATTAATATTTTCAATTTTTTATTATTATTGTTTTATTTTTCCTGTATGCAATAATGTTTTACGAATAATAATATTAAATTTTATTATCAATTATAATATTATATCATAATTGTTATAATTATATTAAAATTAAATAAAAATAATTATTATTAAATATGCTCTGTAGACACCTGCGTGTTTATACCCAGTTTTTTTTTCTGTACAGAAGTTCCAAGATATTCAAATATATGAAATACACTTTGGAAATGATTAACATTTTTGTTACTATTTTATTACGCCACAATGATTACCATTTTCCACGTTGTCTGGTCACCTACAGAGGCGCCATTTATTTACTCACTCCTGCGTTCACTTTTGGCTTCGAAATAATTTCTATGTTTAATTAATAATATATACACGGTCGAAACCCAAAATATAATCGCAATATACTCGAGGATAAAAGTGTCGCGTCGTCGAAGCGCGGTAATACTCATGTGCGCGGTACCAGATTTTACGGAGCTTCAAATATTTAATGACTAATTTCACGGTACGCGTATACAGTCTCATATCGTGCATATAGCATCCATAAATCGTATTATCCCCGTAAAACTCGAAACCTCGAGTCGGAATTTATTTCAACGGTGTTGAAAATGATCGCGAGTAGTAAAAAAGTTTTACGACGAATGACTACATTAAGGTACCAGAAAAAGAAATTGAAACACTAGGAGACCGATCGATCGAGAGAATATCAAGTATATATATTTATTTTTTGTTAGAAACGAAACCACTGTGGAATTGGATATGAATATTCGTTGAACAGTCGTCACGATTTAATCCAAAACCATGGCGACATTTTTATCCGGCAACTAACGCCCGAGAGGAAAATGTATCCGTGATTTTTTTATTACGAAAAACAACATCCCGAATATTCATGTCCATTTAGTTTTCACTTTTGCGACGCGTTCTGTTTTTCAGAAATCTATCAAATTGTCAAAAAAAAATGTAAAGGCTAATCAGCATGTTCCATGGAATGTCTAATAGTGACTGGAAGATTAGAATTAAAGCTCTGAAAAAAATAACGAGTGTAGGATCCATCCTGGAAATTTTATTTCAATCGTACGAAATATAGTCTGTTTGGCAAGAGCGTGTACGGTAAACTTCAAAAACTATTGTGAAAAAAACCATTGAAAAACGATATACAAAGACTACTCGATGGAAACCAAGATGCTTTCGCATCGAAAAGTAGTTTGAACGCTGCAAATATTTATAATCGTTAACAATCTTCAACCCACTTTTTCTACTCATTCCATGGCACAACTTGAAAACAACCCAACAAGTTTATCTTTACCGGGCGTTTAGCGACCCGTTGAATTATAATTCATCGGCGTGGCTAGTTCAAGCATGATTGATGGAAGAACATGCCCAAAAAGAAGCTTTGTTCAAAAGTAACTTAGTCCTAATCACAACCCAAACGAGTATTTTGTCCAAGTCTTTTTTCGTACTATTTTTCGTACAACAGACGTTTGTCTGTAACCACGCTGGGGTAATGACACATTCTCTTCAAAGCATTTTGCTGGAAGGTTTCTGCTATCCTCTTGACATGCAATCTACCATCTACCGGTTGCCAAAAAGAAATTCACCCGTACACGCTTTTGCCAAACAGACTGTATGAGCAGATAGAAACTAGACGTCTCCATAAAATGGTCGAAAAATTTAATGATTAGGTATTTGCTCGGATCTCCAAAAGTATCGAACCATCAGAAGTCGGAAAAAGTAAGAAAATAAAGGTCACTCGGTGTAGATAAATCCAGGATGAATACAGGGAAAAAAAACAAACCAATCCTCTGGAGGATCATGTACGGTTGACTGCATTGGGTTAAGTATTTATGTGGGGTCCAATATGGCGTTCAACATGAATCATTGCTAGCTGGATATACTTGCTTCCGAAAGAGTCCATTCTGTGTTTCCCTCTTTCTTCATTCTTCCCTCTTCATCCTCCCCAACCCTCGAAACCTTTTCTATATCTTCCTCCATCCCTCTCTCCCCTGATCCCTCCCATCAGCTGAACCAGTTGTACCGAGTAAATAACTGCTGGTTTTACCGGTCGTTTTACGAGCTTGGCCACGCGCCCCTGAAGGTGGTGCACTCGCCCTCCCTCCACCCTCCAAGCTCGCACAACCGATCGAGCTCTGCACAACAGAGCGAAAATAATTCTCTTTAGGTTGAACTGTATCGAAGCTCGAATTTGTGTTCGATAAACACACCCTGTATTTGTCCTGAGCTTTTCTGGATAAACGTAACGTCGTAAAATATGATTGAAGAGATGATGACGATGATAAAGTTTATTATGCCTTGGTATAACTATGAGACAAGATAATTATAATAACAAATAAATAAATTATACAAAAATAAAGAAAATAAGAATAAAATAATACAGAATAAATCATAATACAACAATAATAATAATACAGACGCACTTAACATAAAAATAAATAAATAAATAATATAAAAATAGAGAGATAGCGAGAGAGAGAAAAGATTAAATGATTTATGGATTAATTGACGATATTTATTATGCACAAAAGCAATATGGGCCAAATAAAGTAATACTCGTAAAAGATCACAAGACAATAAAATAAAATAAGTGTTCTCTGAAAAACAAATAACGAAGGGATTAATTTTTAACAAATAAGGAAATTGTGTATAAAGCAATCTACAAAATGATATAAAACGATATAACACGAATAGTATACTGAAAACGACAGAATTTACATGACATAAGTTGATTCTATATTAACAAAAAATTTTAATTAACCCATTTTTCATAATGGGCTCAAACAGAATCACTTACGAAAAATGGGTTGTTGATAAAATGCTGTAAGCAATTACACTAGATTGTGTGACTAGATTTAAAGAAGTATTGCGCGCAAGTGCATTGTTTAATCTACCGTTATCATATTTCTTAACAATAAATATTTACATTTGTATACATATTTAGGATTAGGACGTTTTGCGTGGCACTTTCAAGCATTAAATGAGTTTTATCACTTGTGAATTACTGAGTTCGCGATAAGTTTAAAACGCAGTTAGTGAAATTTAAGAGAGTGGCTGTTGACAAGAAGCTCGAGATCACTGAGACCATTGTGTCATGGCTAGCAATGATAACCCCAGAAAAAAAAACCAAAACCTCAATCCCGGAGCAAGCGAGCGGTTGTGCCCTCTTTTCTCCCGTAGTGTAATACAAAAAATGAAGTATGATGGCTCTATATAGACCAAAAGTAGTTTCGATGACAAAATAACAAAATTAACGGTGTTAAATGAAATAAATTATAATCATAATCATGATATATATATTTATGCCTATATTCATTTTTGTTTGTTTATTTATTTTTTTTTTATTTATTCCGTACTTTGAAGTGTAGCCTCTGTAATAATACCTTACAGATTTTGGTACAAACGTGAATGCTAGGGACAAACAGAGATTGCATAATATAAATAAAGACATAAATATATTAATAATAACGAAGGCAAAAGATAGTAAACATCAAATAAATAAATAATAGTCGAATTGACATTATCTGCTTACTAATATTAAATAAATAGTATTTAATAAATATTTAGGGTATAATTATAATTATTTATTTATAATTGTATATAATAATACGAGAAAAGAATATATAATAATTTTCTTTATAAAAATAATAATAATATTAATAATATTTAGACAGAGAGAGATTGATTGATTGATTGATTGATTGTTTCTTTATTATTCCCTAGTCACATGACTTATAGGCAAACTAGGTTCAAGCAATGGAACCACAATATAATATATAACAATAAGTAGTAACTATAGTAACAATACATAGCAACATAGTAACAATTTAGTAACTGACGGAATTAAATTATGAGAAAAATATAGTAAATTTATGAATATATAAACCCGTATATAATTGGCTCTGTTTATAACTAAATCGAATAAATGCTTGAAAAGTCTCGTATTGAATATGGATAGCGACGACGAAGTCTTTATTTCAACCGGCAGTGGGTTCCAGAAATAGACAGCTGATACACAAAAAGAGAT
The DNA here is from genome assembly GCA_030523105.1 of Ophioninae sp. A BG-2022a. Taxonomy (NCBI): domain Eukaryota; kingdom Metazoa; phylum Arthropoda; class Insecta; order Hymenoptera; family Ichneumonidae; species Ophioninae sp. A BG-2022a. The sequence goes on from JAPYZI010000481.1 coordinate 34,599, forward strand.
CTCTGATATGCGGCTGTACGACAAAAAGGTACAGCAAAATCAATTTCAGCAAGCAAGCAATGCGTCAAATACGTACTTTGCACCAAACGAGTAAACAATTCACATAGATATTCCGGCGCTTCTCCATGACGAATCTTATATGTCAAAATGCCTAAGAAATATTTTCTTTTAGTCTTCAACGTTAGCCACCCAAGTATTCTTCTGCGAGGGCTAATATGATCATCACGACGTAAATTAAAAATAAATTTAATACATTTATTTGATAGACGCCGAAGCATTAAATTTAGCTCAGCAGTAATATCAATAAAAACAAGACAGCAATAGTCAAGTAATGGATATATGATGAAGACAAACAAGGTTACCACGAAGCTTGGAAGTGAAGACCGATCTACGAAATTTGAACTTGTACAGGGAAAAGTTACATTTTTTTGCGACCCAATTTTTAGACTCTCGCATATATACCAATAGCAAATCAAGTAATTTAATCAAAGGCAGACTCTCTTGATCAATTTGACTTATGTATCTGCTGCAGCTAAGATGACTCACTTTAGACTCAGAGAGGTTCAATTTCAGTTGATTTTAAATAGCAAATCTTGATATCGACTCAACATCCATTGTAATCTTCGAGATACCACGATTGAGATCATTAGGTGAGCAATTTAAGAATATTTGTGTGTGTCATCTGAGAAGATGAAATACTGAGAGTGCTTCAAGTTTACTAACTCACGTGACAGAGAGAAAGAGAAAGAGAGAGTAGGTGGAAAAGCGCCATAGGAAATGGAACTTCCGGTTGCTCAGCCACAATTCGACACTCGACAATCGTATGAACTACAAATTAAAAAACTGCTCTTTTTTGACATGGCGCAAAAATGTATGCAACCCCTGCGACCTCCTCAACAACTTCCGGTTTTCATTAAACGCGTATTCGGCGTTGGAAAATGCACATTGAACGTCAACTCGGTCGGTATTTCGTGTGCGAGAAATTATGTGTTCCATCTACTACTACTTTATCTGTTCTCTCCAGCGATTGCTGTAATTTTGCTTCCACGAAGTGCATGATTGTACCCCGCGTAATCATATATTTTATTCAGCACAGTGAAAATCGTGAAACGAACGCGTGTCGTACAATATAGATAGCCATCGCAACGATGATTAATATTAATTTCTGTGCCCGCTCGCGGCACGTGCTTACGATAATATACAGGCTCGTTCAAAATACTTAGAAGAGCCATAAGAAATTTTTCACGGGCTGGTATCACTTCCGGTTGAAATAATCAAATTTGTACGTTCGACGTCGAAGGAAAACGATCGCGTCCAGTTTTGAAAAATTTTAATGAGTTTTTAAACAGTCGTTTGTATTTCCAAAATACCAAAAAATGTGGGAATATATTTGGATTTTAATGATACGTGTATAGAAAGCGTATTCAATTGAACTAAAACACCTGATATTGCTAAAACATAAAAATTTAAAAAATCGGCGGTTAGCAAAAAGCAATCACAGCACTATAAATAATTTAAGCAATTAAATAAATGTTTGAGTGGTAATAAATAAGAAGAACTATTTTTTACAAAGCATTGACATTTTCTGTATATAAAAAATATATATAAGAAATTATTCAAAAAACATTATTAAAAAATACTTACAATTATTGAAATAAAAAACATTAAATGCTTAATATTATTAAAAAGAAATCCTTGATCAAAACTATTTTTATCATAAACTTTTCGCTAAAGATTTCGTTTTTACATTGTACAAAAAAAAACCTTTTTTTCAGTTATTCAAATTTTCGATGAAGATTAACTAAAAAGGCTGAACTTCATCGAGAAGTGAAACAGTCAATTTCTCGTTTTTTTATACACGTTCGAATTTTCGGTTCGAAATATTTCGTCTCGGGCTATAAAAATGAGTGGACCATTCGCTACATTTTTTTATCCTGTTTCTTTTTAAGTCCATTTCTCTTGGGCGGTTATATTCGGGAATACATTTTGTGAAGCTTCGCAAGGGCTCTCGTCGGTGGTGTAACGACCCCGAGACTGGAGTCGTCGAGGGGCTCTGCGCCACAAGATTGGTAGCGAGAGACATACAACGAGATATGACATCCCAGGGATTCGTAAAAACAGTGTAAAGAGGGAAGGAGAATGGAGATTGGGGGAGGGAGAGGGGAGAACCGTTAAAGCTCGACTTGGAATCCCTGTCGCCCTGGTCCGGATCGAGCCAGCCAGTTGGACGCCATCCACCCTTTCCTAGCACTCCTTCTCTCGTGTACTCTCCCTATATTCGATTCGTAACGCGCTTTGTGTCATTTCACTACGTATTTTCCACAACGATACTCTCCGCTCTTCCACGTCACATTTATCCATTACCATTACCCAATATGCCCGTTATCCTCTTTCACTTGTATCGAAACAGCGTTAAACGCGATTGTGACATTTTCACAAATCCTAAATCGTTTTTTAACGATAATTTCAACCAATCTGTAACGAGAAATCAATCAAATTGAAAAAATCTGAAACCCAAACAAACCCAAACAAATCAAATAGTGAATCATCGTTTATTATTTGAAAAAATGTGCAAACGGTACTCTCGGCAATCACCTATATCGAACCGTTGATCGGATTCTTTAGGTGCTGTTGGAAAAATACGATCGAAAAATACGATCGAACAGATAAAAGTTGGAAAAATACGATCGAACAGATAAAAGCGTGTACGTCTGTATTTCGTCCTGAAAAATGTTAGAAGGTATATTTATATGCGATCAGGTAGAAGAATCCTTCCACCAAGATGCTTCGGATGTAAAACGTCATAAATCGAGACCGTTCATAGATAAACGTTTATTGTTAAAAAAGCATATCTAAAAAGGGAAAGAAACGTTTGGAGGGCGATTAGAACGTTATTTTTTCGGACAAAGCTTCTTTTTCGACTCCTACATAAATTGTATCTGATTTAGCCACTCTAATAGTCCAACCAAACGTGAAACTACTGATAAAAGTGCACGTACGGGGTTGCTTCCAGATTGCGTGATGAATTTAGTAGGATGTATGCCTCGGAGATTATTAATAGAGATGATTAATGTGCCAGGCGATTATTAATAGTGGAAGCGACTGGATCGCTCGTTAATAGGAAAGCATCACGGATTATATCATGTAATTTGTGTATATTATTTTTCGTTGCTTTCAGCCTAATACGTTTTGAGTTTCACCGTACACGCTCTTACCCAACAGATGCTAAGTATTTTGTCTTTTATAGCACTAACGCTCTTCGCCAGATGATAAACTGTGCAGCTTTCTTTCCCTTCCAAGTGAACGATAGTATTAAATCTGCCGAGAAATATTCTTACAGGATCTTTGGCATTGAGGGTGGTAGTACTTCAGTAACAAGGACTGTAAGTACACCCTGGGAATTACGAAAATTTACTTGCTAAGAGACATTAATAATTTGCATGAAAGCATCTCCTCCTCGCTCTCTCTCAGCCTTACATTTCTTATTCGACTTCCTGTCTACTTATATATATATACATGTACATATATATTATATATGGGTAAGGCAATGTTCTCCATTACCCTCGTCTCTGTAAAACGCTCTTTTTCACGGGCCAATGAACTCTCCAACCTCAAGTTTCACAGTCTGCGCGGAAAGGGTGGCTATCTAGTATTACTCGTTGGTGGCTGCTCCTCGATAGATAACAACTTCTCAAATCATCCTCCAATTAATATTAATAACAATAATAATAATGGAAATTCTAGGAATGGGATTTGTGAGAAACGATTCGATGTTGATCATAGCCGTGGCAAAACTTGATCCGGATGTTTGGCGAGCTCGTTGATTGAAGTAAACAATTATAGCAAATTGCATGCTGATTTCGCCTAGTCTGAAATCCATTATTTTTATTTTTTTTTACTTTTCTTTTAAGGGTTCTTTTCAACCGGGAGAATTTTTGTTTGTTTTTGTTTTACCGGGTGGGTTTATTCTTACGAACTTTTTTATCCGTGGTTTCTCCAAGCCACGAAGGGCTGGAGAAACGATAATTAGGTAGTTAAAAATAATTGGTATTTTAGTGAACAATAAGTGAGCAAACGAGGGTTTTTTTTTTGTTTCGACAATGGTGTGGAAAAGAGAAGGGACCTTTTTGTTTCCAACTTGAGTACAATTCATTCATGATATATTTTTATTGCCAACTCCCGGCGTCATTGTCAATATTCTTTTGGCAATTTTCTCCAGGCGAATCCACGTGCTGCATTGTCCGGTATTGAGATGCATATTTTTTTGCTTTTTTCTCGTGGAGATCTCGATTCGGTATTTTGAAAAGAGGACCTTTCGCAAAATTATATATTATTTGACACCACGTCACTATTCGTTATTTTTTTCGCGACCATTTTTTTGGCCGTCTGAACTCGAATTTTTAATGTACATGCGAAAATAATAAAATGGCGGCGTAAAAAAAGGAAGAAAAACAATTTGAAATTGGGATTAATTGAAATTAATTTCAATTGATTTTAATTAATTGGAATTAATTTCGATTAATTTCAATTTGATTACAATTGATTTCAATTAATTGGAATTAATTTCGGTTAATTTCAATCAATTTCAATTAATCTCAATCGATTTCAATTAATTTCAATCAATTTCAATCAATTTCAATTAATTTCAACTATTTTTCAATTAATCCCAATTTCAAATTAAAATCCTGCCATAATTAATTTACGGTATTCGTATTAAGAGTTCACAGTTGATAAAAAAAAATATTCCCAACTATTTATTTCTGAGGCAACAGTTTTCGACGGCATAGAATGTTCTTTAGCTCTTTCATTTCTTTACGGGCCCAGTCGAGTCCTAACGCTGCTCACTCGGCTACGTACGTACGCAAAATTAGCTTTTTACGCAAGGCTCATGAGGGACCACCTGCATATCAGGCTTCCCTTAATGAAAGAGTCCGCAATAAATCAGACTCGAGTGGATGGGCGTGCTGAGACGAGCCCTGGCATTTTTACCCATTGGAGCATGACCCAACAGTTTCATTTTATATTTTCGAAGAGATTCTCACTCTCTACTCTTTCGTGGGTGTTTGGTCGGTCCACCTGAAAGGGCCGCTGCAGCTTCGTCCTTTTCGCTCAATTCTCCCGTTTTATTTTCTTCTTTTATCCTACCAATTCTCCTCCTGTCGGTTGCAGGATACACGTGCTTTGTCGGAACATACCCGTTTCTCTTTATGTACAACGAATACATTTTTACCAATGTGTAAACAAATAAAATAGTTTTTTTACAAAAATATGTTTGTAAAAATAGATATTGACGAATAAGTAAATATTTATCTCGAAAAAAATGTATTTATTCACTAATGTATAAATATTTATCTTGGAAAAGATTTATTTATTTATTAATAAATCAACATTTCTCTCAAAAAGTATTTATTTATTCTTATATATTAATTTATTTTTATATAGTATTAAAACAATTAATAGATAACATTCAAAGAATGCATAACGACGATAAATGAATAAATAAATATTTATCTCGAAAAATATGTATTTGTTAATTTTTCGTTGTTATTATTTTTTTCGAATTTTATTTATAAATTATTATTAAACTCTACGTCTCTACGGCGACAAGACAAACACATCAAAGCTATAAAGATACCTAGCAAAGATAACCAGATAAAAGATAAACAAAATTTCAGACGCTTTACTTTTATTTTTACTCATCGCATTACGTTGCAAAAAAAAGTAAGCTTTTCCAGTCTGGGGTGATTTCTCCAGATCTGTGAGTCAGCCCTTATCCGCTCTCATCGTAAAATCGAGCTCTAAGGATCTTCATCCTTATCTCGATGAGGCTACGTGAAACAACGATGAAATCATCCCCCCACCCTCACCCACTTCAATGCTCGCCAAAAATAATGAGATGGAGTACTTCGTCCGTCACAATTTAGAGATCTAAGAAAAAGGATGGACCTTCACCCACTACAACCTCTGTTTCTCTCACCACAAAAACATACAATATTCTTTTTTTCATTTTTGGTAAAATTCAAATCTAGAATCGTCAATGATGCTACACATAATGATGTCAAATTCCATACCTTTTTTGGGCTACGACTCATCTTTTCTTCCTTTGAAAAAGGGCCTGGCCGAGGCAGGAGGTTTGTTCAAAAAATAAGGTGACTTTTTATTTATCTCGAAAAAAATGTATTTATTCACCAATATCTATGTTGTCGCCTACAAAATAATTCCTCTTAGATATAATGCACTCATGCCAGCGCTTTTGTCTAAACAAAAAGAATTTGGCGCATCGCAATAGTTTTTTTTAAATCGAATTTTGAAAATTGCAAAATTAACATGTGCGTGTACATCCCCCACACTTCCTTAATATTTTAATAGAGTTGGATAGGAGTGATTGCTAATAGATATAAATATACACGCACGTGTAAATTTTGCAAGTTTATAAATTCGATTAAAAAAAAACTATTTCGGAGCGCCAAAATTCCTTGTACACACTACCTTATATCGTCAAGAAGTAGGTCTCTACCAAATTTCTGCCAAATCGGAGGTAACAGTTATTCGGAAGTTTATCCGTGCTTTTTTCAATCCTCGAAGCACTTCTGATATCCGCTTTTGGTATGGCCTCGAGCTTTCTCAGGGATCTCGTTTTTATCTCCTCAATCGTGGCAAATCTCCGTCCCTTCATGGCTCTTTTCAGTTTTGGGAACGGAAAAAGGCTGGAAAAAAAAGAGACGAATCCCTTCCACCTGCAACTAAAAGGGTTAACGTCCGAAAATACCACGGATACCGGATTCCGACTGTGATGGAAAATCCTGTTTCCGTGTATTTTTATCGTTCATGCTGAGCTACGTTTCCGAGATATACGAGTACACATCCACTTGTATCAAGGAAGGAGGCGTGGTTAATTCGAGCGTTGAATTATTAGGGTGACTTTCTTATGCTTGAGAATAGTCATTATATATATATTTATAGTTTTCATCGCCTCTATATTAAGAATTATATACCTAGAAAACTACAACCAGAAGCCACAATTTTTCGTAATAATATTAAGGGTCGTGAATGCCAGGAAACTAGAATATATATGTTTATGTCTAATTATACATATATCGTGTATATAATACATTCTTGATCAAAAATATTAGACAACCTGTAATTTTTCTACCCCGACGAAAAAACGAATATTTTGGCAAAAAAATCTAATAGTAACCTTTTCAAAAATCAAATCGTTTAATAGCGGAATCTCTATTTTTCTAAGGCCAGCACGTGATTTTGCAAAGCACAAAAATCGATAAAAATCGTCATTTTTAAAATAGCGTAGCAAGAACAAACAAATTTTAATAAAAATTAATATATAACGATATTTGACAGGCTTTGTCCTCTTCAAAACGCTGATCCGTTAATTGGCTTATGATTTTTTTTTCGCTGAGAAACTCCATTTTTTATCCGAGTAGAAAAGTTACAAGATGTCTAATACTCTCGACCAAGGTTGTGAATGTACATATATATAAGGATTTGTAAGAGTCTATTACAAATATAGGTACATAATCCCTAAGCTTATCCCTATATAATTTTCGAGGATTTAACGAAAGTGATTTAATTAAAGAAAGATTTTATCAATTTGATTTATTAATACCTTATTGCATATTTTTCATTAAAAAAAAATTCTCCATTTATTTTTATTATTTATTTATTTTCTTCAAATACGATTAAATTCCATTTTGTATAATTAATTTCAATTTTAAAAATAACTTATCAAGTTTTTTACGACAGTTTCGTATTTCGTGGTCGATTTGCTTTCACGTATATAATCCCCAGATTTATCCCTATATAATTTGCGAGGATTTTAAGAAAGTGATGAAAAATATACATTTAATTTATTTATTCGTTATTACATATTTTTCATTTTTTAATATACATTCTCTTATTATTTTTATTATTTCTTTCTTATTTATTATTTATTTCTTTGTACAAATACAATAAAATTTTATTTTATATAATTCATATCAATTCCTAAAATAACTTATCAACTCTTTTACGACATTTTCGTATTTCTTAGTCGATTTGCTGTCAGGTGTGTCGATGTATGTGTCTATTAGGTATATGGGTGTATAATCCCTAGGCTTATCCCTATATAATTTGAGGGGGCGAGATGTGAAAACGACGCACACTTTGAAAGACGTTCGGTAGAATTCTACTTTTTCTATATGTCCTTTTCACTGTCATTTCTCTTCTTTCTTACGAGGAACATGGCCGCTCACATTCACGGAATGGTAACGCGTTTACTCCCGGTCTATTTTGTCCTGGGTAATACGCATGGCCCTGAGGATAAATCAAGATTTCTATCCGGGCTAATCACGGTTAGTAGCGTTATATGGAGCGCGAGTGGAAACGTGCTCCAAGTGTGTGTATATTTATGGCTTCGGGTACAATGGAACCACGGGAGCCCGACTCGAAAATTCGAGCTTGCCTTCAACCCCTCCTGAATCCTCGATCCCACGACGATATTTAGACCCACTTATCAAAACGCCTCCTGTAGTTCGTGAAAATCTCGAAAGAAAATTACGAGACTGGTCACGTGGTTTAAATATCAGATATTTCATAATTACTAAACCAAAGTGATTTCAGTATATTTGTTTGGGTTACGACCCAAAAATAGTGATTTTTTCAAACGAATGAAGTTATTTTATTTTTTGATTTTTTTTTTTTGAGGAATTGTTACAATAATTGAAATATCGTTTGATATTTATTTGTACGCACATTCACAAAGTTTTATTTCAAATTAATTGAACGATATACGTTATTAAAGAGGATCTAATTAATAGCGTGAAAAATATTTTGAGGTTTTGTTTTTTATTTGATTTATTATACGAATCTTCGAACGTTCAATTTTTTGTTGTATTATAAAAGCTGTGAACGAATTAAGATTCAAACAAAAAAGCACATGTATTTTCATTGAAGAATATGAATATTTGCAAGAAACTGTAATCGATTTCTTGAAAAATCTTCAAACGTTTTATTTTTTATTTTATTTATTATACGAGCTTTGTACAAATTTGCATTTTTAAAAACGTTGTTTTTAATTTTAAAATTTCATTGTAAAAGATGAATTGAAAACGTTCTAATTAATCTCGTGAAAAACATTGGAACTTTTCATTTTTTATTTTATTTATTACACTAGCTCTGTACAAATTTGCATTAAAAAAAAATTGTAAAATCCAAATACCAAGTAAAATTGAATTTTTTAATGTTTTGACTTTCAGCCTCCTCTTCGTATCGAAAAAGAGATTATAAAATTATAAAAATTAGACATATCAAAAATTGATCTTCCACGCACAAATTTATATCGAATTTTTCATAGAAGTGCACTTGAATGATATTCGTATCTGGAAGTTCCATAGAGAGGCCATATGCTCCGGAATCGAGAGGTAAAAAAAAAGATAAACCAATGCGCGTGTGGAACAGCGACTGGGAAACAAAAGCTACGTGGAAATCACCCCTTTCACCCTTTTCCCTTCTTTCATGGGGATTTACCTTTCCGCTCTGTCGGTGATACATGAGATCTTCTCGGGTTACGGTACCGTGAGCGGAACCTTGACACAATAGACTACCTACATCTACACGCATGTGCAGGTTTGAAAAATCCTCGCAAAAACGTGAAACGCAACGAGGCACAAAAAATATTTCATTTCCAGTGAAACTCGCTTCAAACGATTCGATAACCTCAAATGAACGAATCTAGTCACCGTTCCAGAGAAATTCTGGCGACTAGGAATTCACCAAAGAACTTTTCAAACAGCAAATAAAAAATGAAATTTTTTTTCACGAGAAAAACGTCGAACAAATTTGTCGATCATCGTTTCTGCAAATTGTAAACCATTTTTTGAATATATGAAAAACGAATATTTTTATGTACCGGAATATTTAATAATAATTGAATAACAATGAAATTGTAATGAAATAACTTGACGACTTTGAGCACAATATTTCTGATAAACACGCTTGGAATTTTCTTAACAAATAATTTGTCTTCTTTTGTTGTACATTTACAATGAAAAATAATCATAAAATGGGTATAATATATAACAAAACTTTACCGATAATACCGATAATATTTTGGAGGAATTTTTTTTTAGCACATTGCATTTTGTTAGTAATTATTTTTTTTAAATGTAATATTTGTATCCACCGACATTTTTATGTCCAGTTATAAGTTGTTAAAGTGGTATGATTTTATAAATAAATAATTGCAATGTCAAAAAACAAAATAACGAAAATATTATTTATAGGATTTAACAAATTTATGTACAAAATTTCTGATAGAATCGCTTAGTTTTTCGACATAACTTTTCTGAAAAATTATTTCATGCCTTTTCGTAAGATTGGATTTAAAAAGTATAAGAAAAATCATAATGCGATGAGAAGTAAAAAATATTTTGCAGTTGACCGAATTTTTTTCAAACAATAATCCATCTGATAGCATTTCCGAAGGAATTTTTTATCAATCTTTTTTTTTATTTATAAATTTTTTAAACGTATTTTTATACATGGACAATTTTATGCACAGTCACCCTCCGCTTTCCTACAAGCCTGAGTCTCATCTCCGATAAATTTGCAATGCTAATTCATTCAAATATTTGTATTTCGAACTAAAGTCTTCACGTTGCACCGGGCATCCTTTTATTATTGGAATCGAATGCAAAATTTACTCCAACCTGCAAATGTCACATTAATAAATGTCAGGGCATCTACATAAATGCAAGTACTCGTACACCAGCCCTAAGTATGTTGGTGTATAGTGGTTGTGTCTTTTATATGGATTCAAAATTCTTTTTTTATCAATTATAACCCCTTCCCCCCTTAATTTTATTTCCTAGATTAACTTTTACTTAAATATTGAATTTTATTCTATTAAGTAAATAAACCGAATAAATTTAAACTATTATCTTCGATATTTGTATTATTGCGTTTAAAAATTCTTATTTATTCACATATTTCAAAGCAAGTCGAATTTTAGATTTGAAATAGTTCTAAAACATGAAACCATTTCCAAAAATTCTCTCAATTTCTGTTTCAAAAGCCGAAAAATTTATTTTGGAACTAAATTACTTCCAACATTGGTTTTCTTACCATTTCAGTTCCCAATTATGACCTTGGATCCTGACAGGTTAAATGTATTATTCCCAATTTATTATTTATTATTAAAAAATAATTCCAAAAACAGTTTTGAAACAATGTAATATTTTTATATATTTTTATGTTTTTCCATTTTTAAATTTGTATACTCCCAAGTCTTTTCAAGACCATATCAGAGTAAAAAAGAAGACAGTTAGTTAACAAATGTATTCAAAACTATTGAATTTCATCAAAACAAGGGTCGCTTCGACCAGCACAGTATTGAATATCGTACAGTGATAACATTTTCTTGCCGATCGAATTCCGATATCACAACGATTAATCTCATTAAATTTCTCCCCCTCGCAAAGCCCCAACCCCCTCACCACTTACCCCTAACGTAGAGTGTGTACATATAATAACATCCACCTGCTTATGAAATCAAAGTGATTGAAGAAGCACTTTCCAAGATGTCATACGAGGATGAAAGTAGACCCGATCTCATCATTTCTTCCCGAGGTGACACACGGAGTGGGGGAGGGGGGTGGTTTCGCATTTTTATGGCAAAACGCTCACCTCGAACGTTGTAGCATAGTAAAAAAGGAAGGGAACCACATACCATGGTGGAACCTGTCAGGGAATCGTACCACCAGTTCAGACCACTAAACTGTAAAAAAAAAAAAATGAAAGACCGCTCATTTTACGAGAAAAATTTGCGTGCGTGTATTCCATTCGTCGATATACGTATATTGGGTGCACAGTAACCTGTATCGCATCTCGCAATGTACGATATGCCGGAGCTCGTGTGTCTAGATTTACACGAAATCGATAAAAATATGGGACAGCGATATGGAAAGACGTTTGTGTGTGATTTGAATGCACGATGCTCTCTGCTTCTCTCTCTTTCTCTCTCTCTCTCTCTGTCCCACTCTTTTTTGGTTTACATGACTGATCGTTTTATAGCCGCGTTTTTATGAACTTTTTTTATCCCAATTGCATTAAAGTTTATATGCTGTTAGTGTTATTATATATTGTTATATGGATTATTACATTGATATAGGTATACATGTATAATATATTATTGTGATTTTTTAATGTTTTTACACTTCATTATTATTGTTCATATGTTATAAGTATTATTGCTATATCGATCGTTAAATATTATGTATTTATATATCATATGTTATACATATTTATATCATATCGTGTTATTATGATTTTTTAAAACATTGTTACCATTTTATAAATTTTATAAACTTTATTATATTGTCATTATTGTTATATTGATATAATATTGTTTGTACTCTTCGTTATTTTTTGTATTATAAAGCCTTTTGTTTATTATTTTCTACATTGTGATTTATTATTTCAAATGGTTTATTTAAAAAAAATTTGATTTTAAGAGTAGATATTCTTGCATTTTTAGTGCATTTTTTCAAGGTTTCAGACCAGGCATTAATAAATCGTCTTCATCTATGTCATCATTATTTATATTAGTATTTTTCGATTTTTCACCTACACCCCCCCCCCCCTCGCCCTCCTCTGTCTGTCTGTCTCTCTCTCTCTCTCTTTTATTGCTTAGTGGCTCTTTACTCATCTCGATGAAGAATTCCCATTTCCTTTTTTTTACTTTTCCTCTTTTTTCTGCGTCCAAATGTCCCGGCGATGTCCTCTCGCGAAACACTCCCCACCCCGCAAGCTTCGATCGGATGGGCGATTTATCGGAACCTATTATCGGTTCTGCAACGAGAATTTCCGATACGATATGTTTTTTTTTTTTTAAGCGCGCGAGGAGTATGGACGTTGGGTAAAGGGATTTAACGAGGACGTCGGATTCGAAGGAAGAGACATCGGATGAGTCATCAAGTTAACTAAAAAAGGTTATCGCGCCGAGTGAAAATTGTCAATCAACCCATAGCGGATAATTCTTTTTACCCATTTGTATTTTCTAAAATAGACGTATGAAAAATACGGTTCCTCCAAAAAATTTAACGCAGATTTTCATTTCGAAATTTTGGAAAAATTGAATTTTTACTTTTTACATTTTTCGGATAGAAATATATTCAAGAATATTGAAAAAAATTTTTTCTTTACAAAAGGGTTTATCTAGAAATTATTTTTTCCGGAAACAAAAAGTGAAAAAACATGCAACAGATTTTCTTCTTTTTTTCTCGCCGTGTTTGTTATTTTTGCACGTGCAACAAAATTTTGTTAATGTACTTCAAAAGTGTATTTATTAAGTACGACTAAATACGACAAAAAATAACGAAGAATTTAAACAGCAATCTAATAATGTACATTAAATGATATAATAATAATAATGATAATGTAAGAAACGTAATAAATTAATAACAATTTTTGTTAAATCAGTAGGTATATAATTTATAACAATAAATATAAGGAAGGAAGAAATCTATGGCATAACGGAAACGTATGTGAAGGTGGTACAAACATTCCACGATTTTTCTGGTTCGGGACGCTCAAAAAAAAATTGTAGCTATCGGTAAAGATCGTGCCGAAGAGAGGAACACGAAAATTTCATTAACACTGCCTCGAAATAAGCCACTCGAAAAAAGCTTCAACCTCCGAAGGTTTTCGCATCAAAGATCGAAAAATTGACAGAAAAATACTATAAATTATAGTTATATTTTTTATAATATGTATATAATATAAATTGATATTGTTATTATTATATAATCAAATTATTATAATTTAATTTATATAATATTCATATTATATATATTATATAAATATTATATAGACATTATAAAATATATAATATTACTTTATATTATTTTTCAATTTTTATTGATATACAGCTAAACTTCCTTAAACTCTATATTTTCATTGAACGTAAAAAAAACGTATTTCCCAATAAATAAAAAACTGACGTTCTCCCACTTTTTTTATCACGAATTTCTGATATTACGTTTTACGATTTTATCTTTTTCATGAAGTTTTGTCCAATTAGTAAAAATTAGTTTAAAGAAGTAAATTCGGTCGGTTTTAATGAAACAATCAAGATCAGCTTAAATAAATTGATAAAGAATTATCATAACAAATATATTAATAAAAGTAAATTTTAATAAATTAACTAATCAAGATAATTTTTAATAAATAGAGAAATAAAAGTTCTTGGTTGGGTTATACAATAACAATTTTTGAAAAAAGGCATAAATAGAGGAGAAAAAAAGTATTGAAAAAGAAAATATCCCCAAAATACAAGCAAGCAGTGAAACCGCCGCAAGCGCAATAGGCAATATTACGTATGAGTAATCCCAGATTTTATATTACGGTCCGAGAGGGCACAGGATTATCCCCAAATGTACACCAGAGGTTGTGGTGTTTCCTAACGTTTTCCCGTCGAGGGTAGTTCGTCCCCGAGGGGCATTTATCCCCAACGCGTACAACGCTGAGAGTTCATCCCTTCGAAAGTGGACGAACCATCGTCATCTCGATGGGCGTTGAGCAACGAGGATTCCTAATCGTTGGCCAACCACGCGACCATTTGCTACCCTCGAAAATCCCGAATGCATGTGCGAGGTCGCACGAGGAGCAAATTTTCAGACTAAAAGGGGTAACTTTGCTACGCTTCCTATGTTTAAACTTCCGTAGCAATAACGAGGTAGCTTAAAGCACGTAGAGAACCAACGACAGTCAAAACTCGCGTAATTGGCCTCATCGAAAATATATATTTCAAATTTTACTATAATTCTATAGTTAATGATTTCTCTATTCAAAAAATCATAAAGTTACATCCGATATCCGCGATAAAAGGGTTGGTGCATAAATAAATTAAGATCAATTTAAACCAATTAATTAAAATAAATGTAAGCTAATTATTAATTAAGATGAATTTAAATAAATGAAGTAATATTCGTTTTAATAAATCAATTAAGATGAGAATTAATAAATTAGTTATGATCATTTTTAATAAATGGATTATAATCAGTTTAAATAAATTAATTAATATTAACTTCGATAAATTCATAAAAATCTGTTTTAATAAATAAAAAAGTAATTATTCTCATAATTAAAATTGAATAACCAATTACTCAATAACAATTTCTGTCTGGAACAAAATTTTCATCAATTCGCTTCCTCTTACTGACTCCTCTCCTTTCTCCCTCCCTTTTCCCTCATTTTTACTGTTGAAATAATCGAATGGTTTGTCTTTTCGATTTTCCTCCAACCTTACTTTTCGACTTTTCCCGTGAATGGATAAAAGCCTGATTTCCGATATATTTGCATAATCAAAAAAATGTGAAATTCAATAACCTTATAAATATTTAAGTTCCTTCTGGAAAAGCCAAGAATCATGCTGTATCGAATCAATAAACGGATTAAGGATAAAACCCATCAGTACCAAAATACAAATCAAGACCGAAGTCTACATTTTTTAAAATTAATACAACGTTTTATTCATATTGACGATAAAAAGTAAACTTTACTTTTTCACCAGATATCGCGCAGGTACGAAACACTAGACTGGGGGGCACGTACGATGTTGAAGAGTTTGTTTGTCACAGCGGATTTGACGTCGGTGGCTGTCGAGTCCGAAAATCAATTTGGGTAACATCGAAATTCGCTTAGATTCGATCGTCGAGTATAAACGTGGCCGGAGGGGCGACAGCCGAGTGAGGGGTGGCGGGGGGCAAAAACGGGAAACGTTTGTATCAGTAGGGTTTATGTTGGTGCATCGGAGCATAAATATGTGCTCCGCGTAAAGCCTTTCATCCGAGAGACAGACGTATTAACGGAGCCCACCGCTACGTTAATTGCAATTGGATCGTTCCGCGCCGATGACGCCGGAAATACACGAGCTAATTATGATTCGATTACCCGATCTCGGGTTTCATTTTCACGCCGAAACGAGGCGTCCCACCGCAAACTAGAGAGAATACGTGCGGAACCCACCGTGAGCCACGACGAGATTCCGGTGCATCGATTTTCCGAATGCACCTACGAGCCTCGTATACGAAGCTGCGCGATCTCGCGGCAAGTTATTGCCCCGGAAAGTGTCGGCTGATGCGAAGAAAAGGAAGTTTATCAACGTTACGTTGATAACTGATGGGTTTCTTCAGGAATACTGATCATGACGAGTCAGTAGAGACTGCGCTTGCATCCTTCCGAAAAATCAATATACTTTTTGACTTGGCGCTTGTCAGTTGTTCACTGCGCTAATTCGTAACCTCCGTCGCTACGATAGCTACCGTAATCTGCAGCAGAGAAAAATGTCCAAAAAGTATTCTGGAATGGGTTTTTCCAATTTTCTCAGTCTAATTTTGCACTTTCGGCAAAAACTCGAGCAGATTCGTAATCAGCGGAAAATTTCCGATCAAATACATCCTTTTAAAAGGTTAAAAACGGAAAA